>JAAAKQ030495662.1:3597-20918 GCA_010016005.3 Zanna intricata | reverse complement strand
CGTGCAAACATTAAGTTTTGTTTTAAATTGGGTAAAAGTGCTGTCAACAGACTGTTTTAAAATAATAAGCTGTTTATGATAATGAAGCAATACATTGTAAAACTTTTTTTCAGTGGTATGCAGGGTTTTGTAATGGTAGAGAGAGCATTGTAGATGATCCATGTCCAGGATCATCACTAACAGCTCAAGTAGAATAAAAAGTTCATCTACCAGGTTAATTGAGGAAATCACTCTGAATTCCTAAAACAACTGTGCATCGCATTCTAACTGAAAATTTCAGCAAAAAAAAGATCTTTTGTCACTTTGTGCTCTATTCACTCATTGATGATCAAAAAGATTCCACTGTGGAGAATGAAAAGACTGGCCGCTAGGGACCCAGGCTTCATGTCTTGCATCATAACATGTTTTGAAATGTGGTGTTTTCAGTACGAATCGCTTACAAAGTGCCAAAGCTCAGAAAAGTACAGAATTTCCAGGACCAAAACAAGTGTGCATGCAGAAAAGCCATGTCCAGACAGTGCGCACACTGGTTTCTTTGATTCAAAAGGAATTATCCATTAAGAATTTTCTCCAGAAAATCAGATGGTGAATGCAGATTACTGCTTGGGTGTTTAAAGCAACATGGTGTTTGTTGTATGACAATGCACAGGCGCACTATAGCAAGATTGTATGTCATTTCTTGGCTCAAAAATGTATTGTGATATTTGAACACCCTCTGATTTCACCTGATATGTCTCCGTGTGACTTCTGGTTATTTCCAAAACTGAAAATGGCAATGAAAGGAAAGCATTTAACACGATGTCAGATATCCAGAGGTTATGACCATGTTATTGCAAACAATTTCAAAGGTTGAGTATCAGAATTGTTTCAAACATTTTTTCCAATACTTACAGTTTTGTATTGACTCATAAAGAGCCTATTTTGAATAAAAAAATCATATAAACTAAAAATAAACGAGTCTTGTATTTCATTTCACAGAGTCACCTTTCCTGTGGGACAGACTGTGTACTTCACACTTGATGCAATCACAAATTATAGCACTCGTAAATGGATGAATATAAACTACAAAATGAGTAAATTACTGTTGCTAATAGCTGAGATTATTGATTGAAATAACTGAGCTATATGAGCACTATCTGTTTACATTAATATTTAGGCAGAAAATTCAAATCAAACCTTATTTTAAATATGTGCCTTGTATATACAGAGAATAAATCTAACTTTATAAGCTGTCATGAAAAAATACAAATTTCACTTTTATTCGATTTCATCAGATGGATGGTTCATGATGCCTTTAAATTTTTTTTCAATAAAGCTAATTTTTCATTTATTTATTTCAGGGTACCTCAAAACGGACCCAGACCGACTTGGAGTTGGAAGTGGAGAATATGGGAGCACATTTGAATGCATATACTTCCAGAGAGCAAACTGTTTTTTATGCCAAATGTCTTAAAAATGATGTACCTAAAGCGTTGGAAATTTTAGCTGACATCATACAAAATTCCAAGTTAGGTTTGTATTCAACATGTTAGGACCTGCTATTACCTTAACATTCTTTATTATATGCAAGTAGTAACAAATGTATGAGTTCTTTATTCATCTTAAGTAGAACTATATCACAGAAAAAATATAAAAATAAAAACATTTTGAGTTCAGCTACCACTAAAAATAAGATCAGGATTTCCAAAAAAGTGTGCTACATTTTGTACCTGAGTAACTTTTTATTTTGTTAAATTAGAACATTTTTTGAATAAAAGTTTATTAATTGTTTGTTAGATATATTTATAAGTTTATGTATGGGCACTAGTTTTAGCATGACAGACATCAAAACTTCTTATTTCAATCTGTTTTACAGGATGATTTCTGCTGTGATTGTGACAACCGTTTCCAATATCCCTTGTGCATTTTAAATCTTAACTTTCTCAGAATAAATATTGTTTTTTTGTAATATGGCTTCAGAATAAATCCTATTATAAAATTTAAGAACCAATTAGGAAACTTTTCATTGACCAGATTTTCAACCTACAATCTAAATTGTGGTTGCGCTCTATCCTGTTGTTACACCCTTAATCAAAGTTTTTTCTTTACCAGTTTACAGAAAAGCACATACAATTGAAATTTATGTAGACATTTGGTAGCTGTGACAGTTTTCTCTGTAAAAAAAAAAAAAATGCTTTTCTATACTTGTCCACATCAAAATTGATGTTTGAAACAATTATTTTAATTGTTTAAAATTTAAGTTAATTATCTTGTTTGATAATTCTTTCTCAGATTGATAGTTAGGCAGTTGCATGGAGCAACTATTGATATATAAATAGTTATATGTGTAAATAAAACCCATCCTTCATCCTCTATATTTCAAGCAATAATATTTGAAATCAACATGTTTTGGACAATGATCTGGTTTGATTTCATGTTTATAGCAGAAGTTTATACACATGTTATTATAAGCTCATCATTATAACTTAAATTATATAATGGATTGAGAAATGTCAAGCTTCAAAAACTATTGCAATTGATTAAGGCTTCAATTTACATTGAACAGTAATAATAGACATAAATTCAGCAATGTACTAAACTCCTAGCTAAAAGTTTTATCTATAATATTCATCTTGCTAAAACTTGCAAATAACAGACTTACTATAACCAAAAAATTACATTACTAAATGCATTGATTAGAAGTTTATATAAGTTGTACATAACTAAATATATTTTTGAACATTCTTATTTCTATTGAAATAAAGAATAATTCTGATAAATTTTTACCCATTAAAAATGTCAGATCTAATTAATTAAAGTAAACTTCTAATTTACTTTTTTTATGCCCTCATTGGAGTAATTCTGGTTAAATGTTGAAAGATCGTTTCTAGGAATTTTTCTTTGCACTCATTTTTAGACGTCTGGAATCTCTGTCTGTGATTGTGATTTGTTTCAGAGTTTTGATTTTGTTTTTCTTTTTAAGGATAGTATTTTCTTCCCTGTTTAAAATCTGTTCTTTTGTAATTTTAAGTTCATTAATTTCTTCTGTTTCTTTAAGCAATTTGCTTTTACCTCTTTTTTTGTTGATAGGTTTAGTTTCTCAATTAGGTTTAGTTTCTTTTGGGAGTCTTGCTAGATGGTTTGTTCTCTTGACAGACAAGGGTAGATCAATAAGTTCCTGTGTTAAGAAAATGCAAGTATTTTATTTTTCAACTTACTCTTTTCTTTTAGGAGGATCTTTTTCCAACATCCCTGCCATTTTTTAAATCCTCTAAAAAATACAATTTGTAACTCTTCAAAGTAGGCTTCTATCTCAATGGTGACCTTTTTGTTGGAGCCAAATTTTTTTCCTGCAAGCTATATTTTCATGTTGGGGAACAAAAAGAAGTTCCAGGAAGCCAGGTCAAGTGAGCACAGTGGATGCAGCAGCAATTCATGTAATTTGGTTGCGATGATTCTGGATGACCTAACTGATGCGTTGCGCTTGTGCAAGTGCTGATGAAACAGCACTTTTTTCTTTGCCAATTGGTCTCATGTCTGTTTCAGTTTCTCACAATTCAGTCCAATAATTTTCTGTAGTACTATCCCATAATTGTGCTTCCTTTCTTAGAAAGTCTATGAGGATTATTCTCTTCACATCCCATAAAATCTTAGCCATACCTTTCCAGCCAACAGGACCATCTTTGTCTTCTTTGGAGCGGATTTGCATGTGAAACCCATTGTTCTGATTGTCGTTTGGTCTCTGGTATATAGTAATGGATCCAGTTTTCATCAGTGGTGACACTGACTACTACATAAAAACTCCAGATTTTGCTTAAAGAGGTCCAAACACTGTTTCAAAGTTGACAGTCATATCCGCCTGTTGTCCAAATTCAGCAATCGCGGCACCCTTCTGGCCGACAGTTTTCTGATTCTTAACTTATCATGTAAAATATTTATTGCCTTCCTTATGACACATCGATGGTCTCTGCTATTTTCTGGACTTTCATTTGATGATCAGCAAGAATCACATCTTGTACCTTTTAAACGATTTCCTCAGAAACCTCGTCTCTTGGGTGATCTGGGACTTTTCATTAAAAATAGATGTATAGCGACATTTAAATTTATTAAACTAATATCTCACAGTTATCAAAGTTGATGAAGAGTCCCTATAGACAGAATACAACTTCGCTTTTATTTCTTTGTGTGTTTTTTCATTCAAAAATTTAAAACGAATTATTCTGTTCCGACATTAAAATATAAAACAACATCCTTTTCCATTGTATTAGAAAACACACACATACATTGATACGTTTAATTCATGTGGCTGTCAAATAAAAACTAACCTTTGAACCAGTCTGAAATTTTATATGGCATTTGATAGATAATAGTATACTGAAATAATGTCAGTTTTCCTCAGTAATACCACCTGTTTTCAAACACGGGTACTTATTGAAAATTATATTTTCTTTTTTTATGTGATAAAATACTATGTTATAAATATTTTGTTTAATTAGGTACTTACCTACCTATATATTTTCACTTCACTTCATTGATTTCATTTTTTGACTTCATTGTGTGGAATTATTATCATTAGTATTTACCAGTAATCCAGTGTAATTACTTTTACTGTAATAATATAAATATAATAATAATAATATCTTTTATTTTCAGTCACAGACAAATTACAAAAAAATTGTAAGCTTTTAAAACTAATTGTACAACATACATAAAAACTTAAAAGTTACATGCAAGTCATCCTACATACAAAATGATATAAAGTTAACTAGACTGAAAATTAGGTATCGCCATAGGCTAACCTGTGTTGGAGATTACTATCCGAATATATTTGCAAGAATAAAAATTTTGAATCGCTAGGTTAAATAAAAATAATCTATTAACAAATAAAGAAAATATCTTTCAGTTGAGCTCCTTTCAATGAATAATAATTTGAGTAAAATAATGATTAAAATATATTGATTGAATATAGTCTATTTCTTTAAGTCCACAATGTCAACTTTCAAAAGTAAACAAGTCAGTTGTATGTTTTGTGAGTAGCGAGGAAGAACAGACAAACTTTCAGGTCATGTTTCTTATAAACATCCTGGTGAAAAACCTAGAACAAATGACCAAGTTAGCATTTCTGGATTTTTCAAACCATTAAATGTGACATGTGGTATTGAACCTGAACCAAAAGGTCCTGAACAATGAGAGGAAGATGTTAAATTTTGTGGATCTGATGAACAATCTAAAAGAAAAAAAAGAAAACTTGATGAACAACCAGCCAATCATTCTATAGAACTATCTAAACCTTCTTGCCCAAAATCCTCTGATGATGCAATTATGAAGGGTAGTAGTTACCTGATATAGTATCAGCTTCAACAAGTCTCAATTAAAATTTTGATGCTGTACTTCCTGTAATTAAGCAGGAAAAATCCAGATCAAAACCTACAGTGGAAGCAACACAAGAATTATCTGAAGAGTTTAAAGCTAAATTAAAACTTATCAGAGTAAGTAAATCTCTTAATGAAATCTATCATTTAATGCCATGTGTAACAGAGGAAGATGACAAAGTTTTATGTACATCAAGTATCAAACTATAAACATATCCCCAAAAATGTTACAGTCCTAAAAACCAGTAAATTTGGGATTTACACTGCCAAATGAATATCACATGATGCAGAGTAATCAGAGTATACAATTTAGAAACTCATTTAACTGACCATTTAAATTCTCATGCCCACAAATGGTGCTTTGACTTTTCAAATAGTCTGAACACAAAGCATTAGAAATGAAGAAAGATCATTAAAAAATTAGACTACTAATTTTTTCATGATCTTTCATGAGTTGCAAGTCCAGTGTATATTGCTATAAAAGAAGGCAAGGGGGCCTAAGTATTTTATAAAAACTTGATTACTAATTTTATTATTTTCAACAGTATTACCTAAACTATTACTTAAGTGTAAATACAAAGTTAAATATTATGTTTAATTAGTTTTAGTTCTAATTACCTACCACTACTGAAAATATTAAGAAACGTGATATACTATATAAACGTAATGTCACAGTAATAAACAACAGTGACAAAAAAAAAAAAAAATACTAAATAATTTCCCTAGGTCACTTGCTATAGATAAACTGATGGGGTCGAAGCGAGGTATAAGATGACAGGCAATCATATAACCCCACCCTTCCACCAAAAAATCTATGTAATGAAAATGGAAACAAACAAATGAGTGATCATGTTTTACACATTTTACTGACGAAGACTGATTTTGAATTTCAGTCAGTAATTTGTTATGAAAACATTAGTAATGCCTAATACGTTAAGTACTTTTGTATAATATGGTTTATTATTAATTTATTTAAATTAAACTTCTTGTAGTTCATATCCTCTGAATGTAAAATTTATTTAGCTTTTCCTTTTTTCAGCCACTCTACAAAGTACAGAATAAAGGAAACCTTATCTTTACTTTTCATTTCATCAAAACATTTTCAGGCCCAAAACCCATCTTTAGTGAATTTTTTTTTATATAAAAATCTGTTATTACATTACTTCATTATCAAATATTTTGATAGCATGTTTTTTCTTGACTGAACAAAAAGTTGTTCTTTAAATTTTAAACATATTTTATACTTTTATTAATAAGCATTTTAATTGTACAAATGTTTGTTGTGTAATGGTGTTTTTATAAACAAAAAAAAAATCACTGAAGATGGGCTTTGGGCCTGAAAATGTTTTGTTGATATGAAAAGTAAATATAAGAATGTTTTCCATATTCTGTACTTTGCGGAGTGGCTGAAAAAATTAAAAAATATTACATATAGAGAGCTAAATACAGTTTAATGCGATTTGGTTATCATTGCTTGAATAATATCATTTTTATGAAGCTAAAAAAATTTGCATATCAGTACCATAATAATTATTAATACCTAAGAAAATATTAGAACACCAGCTGTTTGTAGACAGTCAAGAATCAGGAAATTGCCATTCATCAAGCAGCACAAAAATATTGTATCGGTAGCTCGACCATATGATATTTTGTGCGTTGAAAATTAAATATATACTCTTTCTGACTTGCAGCAAAAAGCAAAAACACCCTTTGTGTGTGTCTCATAAACAAACCGTTTAGACTGACCTTCATTGCCATTAATTTCTTCTCTGGGCTAAACATTCCTTGGTAGACAAACTTTTTAATTTTTTTTCAGCCCAGTCACAATTTCTTCTCTCCCTGAACTTCATTCAGGCATTCGGACATATTCTGCACCCCTACAATACATTTTAGTCATTCCTAAATTTTTAAAAAGCCTTCCAGCTGTTTTGAATAATTTATTAATGAATCGCACATATTTATTGAACGGAAAAAAGAGCTCCAAGTATTGCATTCTTACACATTATAAAGGAAGTAATTTGCATGTGTACACATATTTCTTAGATAAATTCATCACTTTATGGTTGGAATAATTAAGTAGAGGAAAACTTAAAACAAAAATGTAATGAAAAAATCATGCATTTACGTAAAACTGTATAATCCTTGTTTATACTTTTTTAAATGAACATTCGATTTGTTTTTTTTTTATTTAGGTGAATCTGAGATAGAACGTGAACGTGGTGTTATACTTAGAGAGATGCAAGAAGTTGAAACAAATTTACAAGAGGTTGTATTTGATCATCTGCACTCTGTTGCATTCCAGGGCACACCTTTAGGCAGAACCATTCTGGGCCCTACTATTAACATTAAGTAACTGTTTTAATTTATATTCGTACATTCATTCAATTCAAAATTGTATTAATTGTTTGGGTTTTTTTTTTACTGATTATTTTGATATTAATGTTTTCTCTTTTAATAAGAAAGAATCTTTCCATTTATAGTTTTTGTTTCTAGGTTCTAAATTAAATATCTATTAGTAATTAGATATAACATGTTTTTTTTATACTTAAAAACTTGAAAATTTCTGTAATTGTTAAAAACATTAAACTTGACTCTCTATTAAGAGGTATGAATCCTCCAACTGTCATGTCTTAAAATGTTGTAATAGGTTAAGCTAGTAGGCTATGTACATATTTTAAGCACACTAACATTGCTTGCGGAAAGACTTCTAAATCGTCAAATTATTAAACAGTCCTATGACTTTAAGTACCAACAAGTCGCAAGAATAAGAATATGTCATATGTTGTAATCTGTTACAGTGTATATATTCTATATTAAACTTTTGTTATTTTCTTTTATTACTAACAAATATAACACATTTTTATTACTATTTGTACTGTGTAAATATTGTTTGATTTTGCATTATCTATAGAATTTTCCATTATTACAATTAGTCTACTAGTTCTTTTACTATTTTATCGTCTATCTCATTGCCTTTTTAGTAAATATTTTGCAATAGTTAAGACTATAAACAAGGATAGATCCATAAATATAAGAAAACCATTCTTAGTGAAGGTAGAACTATCATTAGCCGTATTAAATATACTGATGAAGAGAAAAAATGAAGGTATATTTTTCCTATTTCATTCACCAGTTATTAGTTCACATTTTTCTCACACGTGAAATTAAGTAGTCCTTTAGATAGGTGGTAATCACAGTGCTGTGCCAGTCAAGTTCATATATTTGGTTGTGTTAAAAAAAAGAAAAAATTGTTTTCAATGTCATAAATAGTAAACCTTGAGTTTTATTATTGCAGATCAATTTCCCGTGCAGACTTAGTAGAATATATCACCAGTTATTACACTCCTGGACGAATTGTTTTGGCTGGTGCTGGTGGAGTAGATCATGAAGAGCTTGTCAAATTAGCTGATAAACTTTTTGGAAGTTCAAAACCTAAATTTGATGTAAATGTACCACACACTTCTTGCAGATTTACTGGTATGTATTTTTAACTTTAATTTAAATTATATCATATTTTTTATATATGTAGTTTTAAATTTTAAATTGTCATATATGAAATTGTAATGTATAAAAAAATTGTTTTATACTTGAATTATTTAATTTAAAAAAATATATATATTTTCTATATGTTAATTATATCTATTATATTTTAATTGCATTTGAGTTTGTTCTGTAGTTTGATAACCACACAAGTAACTTAATAATTTAAAAGTAAAAAATTACAACTGAAGGTGTGGGTTACCACAAAAACAATATAATAATGAAAAAATAAGGTAAGTGTCATCTCATTTACTTTTTACTTCTGTATTTAGGTGGATCAAGTTAGTTTATACAATTTAATACTACAAAAATAAGTTTTCATAACTTTTCTACTACTGCTGTTTGCTACCAGACAGATAATTGTTACCTGATTATTGCTGCCAGATTCTTGTGTATTTAAACAATTTCTTGCCTACTACAAAAAAAAATATGTTTTACATTAAAATTATCTCATGTAAAATGATTTTGAACACACATTTTTTAATATACAGACTGCGAATTTAGCCATTTGAGAATGGGTATAAAATTTGTAGCAACTATTTATAGCATTTGTTATGGCTGCTTCTGTGGCTGTGTTAGTTACAAATGTAACTTGTCACTATCATTCATCAAACGCAGTTAATCATATTCAATGTACTAGATCATTTGGCATATGTGAATGTAGTTTATTATTAGTACTTTTTTTTATCAGAGGTTCAAATAGTATACTTAATGTCATTTACAGGATCTGAGGTTCGTGTTCGAGATGATTTAATGCCACTTGCACATATTGCAATAGCAATTGAGGGATGTGGATGGGAGAGTGCTGATAATATCCCTTTAATGATCGCTAATACATTGATTGGTGCATGGGAGAGATCTCAAGGTGGTGGTGTCAATAACGCTTCAAGACTTGCTCGTGCAGCTGCAAGTGATGGCCTTGCACACTCATTCCAATCTTTTAATACTTGCTACAAAGATACTGGTTTATGGGGCACCTATTTTGTTTGTGATAGAATGACTATTGATGTATGTATTATTTCTTTTTATTATTCGTAACTATAGTATATCATAAAAATGTTACAACATCCAGGTTTTTGTGTGTGTGAGAGAGAGAGAGATTTTGATATTAATCAGTGTGTGTACATTTGTAAAATATTTTGATTTAATTTAATTTTGTTACTCCAGTATTTAATCTGTTTAACAGTTTTTTTTTTTTTTTATATTTATTATGACATATTTTCATTCAATGTATTTTATTCAACTATTTCATCAGTTGCTGATGAAATAGTCTTCTATAAGAGATATAACATTTATGAATAAAGTTTAAAAAAAATTAAATTATTTTGTTTATCGGTAAAATCTAGTAAAAAACATTTTGAAGATAGCATCAAATTAATAGAAAGTTTTATTACTTCATGTATTTTATAGTCTACAGAAGCAATTCTCATCAACCTTTTAGTTCTATGATCCCGAAAAAATTAATATTATGTGACTTTGCATTGCAAGATTAAACTAGGGGCTAGCATGCAAAATATGCTAGATAATAATGAATTGAATTGTTATCTTAAGTTTTATTATTTCTTAGGGCTGTCCCTTTACATTCACTTATTTGAATTTTCTATAGTATGTTTTAGCTGTTTGTACCACTGTTAATTAAATTTTAATATTTATGTAAAATATAAGAATTGAGTTCGGGTGCTGATAACAACTCTTCATTGTGCGCCCAGGGAAAGAAAACCTTTAGCTGCATTGATAGCAGTGTATAGAAAACAAGTGTATATTTTATCAAAGTTATAACATTGATTGGATAAAATATATTGTAATATGGAGTGATGGTACAAAGATAACATGAAAGAACAGGAGACGCTGAAAAAATTAAAAAAAGATTGTTTTACCAATGGTTTAACCCTTGCCTACTAGTCACTATATTAACCACTGGTAATCAATTTTTCAAATTCAAATTTCTCATGAACGATTTAACATAGAAAAAAGATTTTTATACGGATTTAATCGCAAAGCTTTGAATTATGAGAAAATGCAATAACCATAACAGCCATGAATAGTTTAGATATTTCATAAGACATCAAACGCACAGTACTTTTTTTCACTGACATCATAGAAGTCATAGTGTTGTGGTTTTTTTTTGTTTAATTTGATTCTTATATACATTAGCGGTTTGTTATCTTTTATATAATTGCTATACAAACATAAATTCAACAGAATAACGAGTGAACGTGGCTTTTATGAAAGGAAGCAATAATTTAAAATTTTTTTTAATCATATTTGTTCTTTTACCGAAATCTCAATCCTTTTTAGAGTTACAATTTTCTGAAATTAATGTTTTTTTTTTTAATTAATCAGTTTTTATCAGAAATAATAAATTTTACATCAAATTAACTAGAAAAGTTTGTAGTTCATATAAATATAAAAAAAACATAGGTCACTGATCACAAAAAAAAATTCTTAATCTTTGTTAAAGAATATAAATTAATAATGCATTGTTAACATAAACTACTTTTTTCTGATTTTTTGGATGAGAAACAATTCAGTAATGGCGAGATAAACAAACATTTACAGAAATCTTGATTCGTGCACGAAATAAAGCGGTAGGTTAAGGAAGGGTTAACAGAACTTCCTTCAGACATGCTCTTGCCATAGAAAATATGCCAGAAATTCTTTGTTAACCTGTAAAAATAGTAAGAAAAGACATTACAGAATGGTTCTGTAACATACAAAATAGGCTATTTGCTAAACTATGCTACAAAATGGGCAAAAAGAGAAAATTTCTTCTTTTCCGTATTGAAGTCAGATAGTTATTGCAGAAGAAAGTGTTAACCCGGTTATTGAAATTGCAAAATGATTAATATTTTTCCAGGGTAAACAAATGCCATTCTCAATGTTTTTACAAAATGAGTATATGTTGATGTTAGCTTACTTAGATGATATTTTTTTTTTATTTAAATGACTTTAATGTGAATTTACAAGGACATAAGAAAAACATTTTGTTAATGGCAAAGTTTATGCTTTTATTAATAACCTTGATATCTGGATTATTCACCCCCAAAGCAGATAATTTATCCAGTCACTACTGATTGTGACCCCCTCTTTCATATTATAGAACCCTCCCACCCCCATCCCAGGTTGAGAAATGCTCATTTAGAGGATTTAATTTTTCATAATAAATTCATTGTAATAGAAAATTTCTTTATAAGTTACTATGTACCTTGCTTTTTTCATAATATGTTTTAAGTTCAAAAATATCCTAGCTATTTACTTATTACTTATAAGTAAATTTTTTGTTGAATGGTGAATTCTAATAAGTCATATTTCTCAGTATAATTTTTTATGTTTTTTTATTCTCAGTTCCCTTAAATAACATTTAGGAAAAGTCTTGAGTTTTCTTTTAGTTCTTGAAATTATACAGTTCGTTAAGGACACATTTGAGTTGTACTATAAATTTTTTTTTTTTTCAGTAGTACAATTTTTCGTATCAGTTTATTGTTGACATTTGTTCTGCTAAAATAAAATATTTTGAAAACTTTTCATTTTTTCATTGTTTTTTGTGATGATTTTTTATATTTGTAATAAACACTCGTGTGTTCATGGTAATATCTAATTACAGCAACAGAAATTAAGATCCCACCAGTGTACAGGTTGTAAATAAATGTTTTACTAAAGTAAGAAATAATATTTTTGTTGTCTTTTGTTATGAAGTACTATTTTGCACTGTAGGAGACTCAACTTCCTTGTAGAAATTAAAAAAAGAATATCAGAAAAAATTAACAAGTTCTTTTAATTTAAAACCATTAGATTAAATCTGAGGCAATATTTACTAGAATAAAATATTTGCTAGGGGGTCATTCCCCCTTTTATTATTTTAAATTACTTTCTTTCTATAACATTTACAGAAAAATAGATCATAAAAAATAAAATTACAATAAATAGATTTTATTTATTTATTGTAAAAATTTAAAAAAATAAAATTTTAAGACTGTTTAAAAGAAAGGTTTTTATTTTGACCTAGGGTTAGAATTCCTTCTATAGAGATCATAAACTATTCTAAATTGCAGTTTATATCTCTATTGGTCTCTTTCTTGTTTAATAATAATATACTGCTTTTTTTAACTTTAAAAACCCAACTGTTTATGCAGGTAAGGAAGAATAACTGATCCTTTTTAAATTACTTAAGAGATATTCTTATAAATTAATAAATTGGACCTTATCTTAATTGGTATTTTACTTTATAATTTACATTTTAAATGACTAAATAATATTTAAGAATATCACAGACAGAAATGTTGTGACAGGGTATATTATTTATCATAAGAATAGGTTGTAATAGTATTATCAAACGCATGTTAATGAGATAACTTACCGCAATGGTCTTTTCAGTTGACTGTCATGTAGAACTAGTAGTATTTGGTCACTCCACCTAGATGAATTATATCAATAGTACAGACAATACATTAGTCAACAAACTTTTATTATTGTAAATTTACGTTTTCTTTTTTATTTAGGATATGTTATTCAATATTCAAGAAGAATGGATGCGGTTATGTACACAAGTAACCAGTAGTGAGGTTGAAAGAGCTAAGAATCTTTTAAAGACGAACATGTTACTGCAGTTGGATGGTACAACACCAGTCTGTGAAGATATTGGTAGACAAATATTGTGCTATGGTCGAAGAATTCCTCTAAATGAACTGGAAGCAAGGATTGATGTAAGCATTATATTATTTGAATCATGCGTTTCATTAATAATTCTCTGTGTAATACAAAGTTGTCACTTAAGATGATAGGCTGTAATTTTGTTAGGATAAGAGTTTTCATTTTAATACTTGTAAGTTTATTTAACTTGCCAGATTCAAATTTTGATTACATATATATAATGTACTGAATTAACTATTTAATACAGAATTTGTTCTGTACAAATCTTTTCTAAATGCCAGAGTACATGAGTATTCTGCAATAAATATAGTATTATGAAATAAAGTACTATGAACAAGAAATCAAAACTCTTGTCAATATAATGCCAGTTATATTAGGTTGATGCTAATTTTTTTAAAAATCCTTGAACTACTACTATTCAACTCATTATTTGTAAAGTTTATTCAACACATCTATTTGTTGTGGGCTGGATAATATTTACTTTTCTTTATCAAATTACTCTGTATTGACTACAAAGATTGATAGCCAAGTGTTCGTTATTATGACTCCTACTTATTGATTACCATAGGTCTTGATTCTTACTCATAATGCACATCCCCAAGCTAGTCAGAAACAATCAACATCCCCTTTCACATTGCTCTTTGCTTTCTTTGGCCTTGGAGGTAGATGGTGACTTTCTCTTAGAGGCTTAGATCTTGGTTTCTGGGTTGTCACCAGATTTGGCATTCTGCAATTTTCTGTTCTTTATCCAATTAAAGACTAATATTAATGAGTATTCATGTCACCACCAGATGATGAACCGAAGGACACAGTGAGGTTAAGGATCAGAAAAGCCTATCAGCATTCTTCATTGATTGAATGAGAAAAGCACCTTTGGGAAAAATACTTAATAGTGATTATGTAGTAAAAAAAAATTCAAGTTTTTGTAGCCAATAAAACTTTTATGCCAAATTAGTTTCATTTGCTAGTTGTGACAGGTCCGTTCTTTCTTGACTTGATATTTTTAATTTTATTTATTTTTCAGTCTGTGACACCAGAGCAAGTCCGTGATGTTTGCACTAAATATATTTATGATCAGTGCCCTGCTGTTGCTGCTGTAGGACCTGTGGAACAGCTGCCTGACTACAACAGAATTAGATCATCTATGTACTGGCTGAGAGTCTAATTTATTATTTAATGATTTTATGAAGAACTAAAAGGTGTAATCTTGTTAGTAATGTTATTATGTGTATATAGAATAATGTTGTTAGTAATGTTATTGTGTTTAAAAAATTAAATTAAGACCACCTTAAATATTTAAGATGGAAAACAGAGCCTCTTTATTTCTTATATTTAAATTTGTAATTCGTATTGAAAGTGTTTCTTATTAAAAAAAATGTTTCCTTGTTAAAATTAAAGGTTCTTAATATTATCTTATTTTATTTTAATGATGTAGAGTTACACATTAAGAAAGTTATAATAGGTAGAGTTACACATTAAGAAAGTTATAATAGGTGTAATATTTGTACTTTTATTTTAAAACCCCTGTTTCTAATGTTTTTGTTTTATTTTGTTTTAAATCAAGTGTGTGTAGCCCATTAAAATTTCTGTTTATCCTTTATCTCCTTTTATTATCTAAAACCTGTTCTTTTCAAAAATATCTGTCTGCAACAAAACATGTTTTATTATATAACAGCATTCAAAAAAGTATGTTTATTAATTCATTGGTTCAGTTAATACAAGAAATAAAATTTTATTAAAATTTAAGAGATTGCGTTACATAATATTGTTTTTTTTTTTTAATTACCGAATAATTATCAAAGTACAGTTTAATTATGTTATAGCAAGTCATATATATTTACTCTTTCATACAAAAACCAATTAAGCTAAAATTTTGCATGTACATAGTTTTTATAACTGGAAAAGAGAACAGTATTTTGCTGTTACATCATGAAATGTTTCACTATGGCCATTTTAATAGCTTTTAACAGTTCCTTGCCGATATTCAACTTCTCTAATTTAAATTCTAAATCACTTGTATATTTGAAATCAAATCTTTCTATATCTCTTTCAATTATTAAGAAAAGTAGCTTTAAAGGCACAATGGTATCAACACTGATGTGCCATGATTGGCTGCCTACAGTTAAATTACCTACTTAGGTAAGGTAAAGAACTGTGCAAGCATCCATATGAAGGATGGATAACCAGCAATAACTACTATTTTTAAGATGAGTACCAACTATTCTGAAACTTGCATATTATATAATTAGTACAATACAAAGCATATGGATAATTAATTAACAGTGTGGGAGGTCCAGGGGTTGAAGCTATCTCCTGAATACAATATCAAGCATGTGAATAATTAATAAACAATGTGGGATAGTCCAGGGGTTGATGCTTTCTTTATACCTGGAAAAGAGAACAGTACTAATGTTGTTATGCATTTCACTGTGGCCATTTTAATGGCTTTTAACAGTTCCTTGCTGATATTCCACTTCTCCAAATCAAATTCTCAATCACTTGCTATATTTGAAATTAAACCTTTCTAAATCCCTTTCAATTATTAAAAAAAAGTAGTGCTGTGGTATCAGCACTAATGTGCCATGATTGGCTGCCTACAGTTAAATTACCTATTTAAGTTGTTAAAGAACCATGCAAGCATCCATATGAAGGATAGATAACCAGCAATAAATACTATTTTCAAGATGATACCAACTATTCTGAAACTTGCGAATTATAATTAATAAATATAAATCATGTGGATTATTACTAAACAGTGTGGGGGGAGTCCTCCTGTCAAAGAAGGTAAGTCTCTTGCAATTTGATACATTTAGACTAACAACTTTACACTTTTTAATACCACTCAGTATAATTTTTTTTTTTTACCAAGTCTGTAGAATAAGCAGTTGTCCAGGTTTGATATATAAGTGAATATTTGCCCTCATTTCAGAAGAGTAGGTATTGGAGTTTTGCACCAACAACCTGAGAAATGTAATGCTAGTGCATATCTTTGTGAAAGCACTTTCTTTTTGGCCACATGTGAACATTTAGCCTGAATATTGTCAAGTTACATAAAATCTAAAATATTTTTTTCAAAAAGATAAAAGCAACAACACCATTAGTTAGCAACTAACGGCTTTCCATTTTATTTTGTATTTATAACAATATAGGTTTTTTTTTTCATCAAAATTTAGTGCGTTAATGAACACGAAAAACTCGTGGAATGAAGAAATTGATTCGTTCAGTGAAATTTTTTTTAAAAATTGTATTGCTTCTTAAATTTTCAAACAAATTTTTTTTTAGTAGAAAATGTTAATACATGCAACAAATTTCATTAAAATATCTCAATCCATTCTGAAAGATATCAATTTTTTTTAAGCAAAAGAGTAAAATAAGGCATTACAAACCTGTTAAGTTTGGCCAACAGTCCCCACAATACTGTATATCTTCATATCTAAAACTGTATTAAGTTAAAAGGCATATATAATAATAATAAATTAAATGGTTTCCTGATAATATGGTTTGATAGAAAATTTTTCTTAACTTTTGTTTAAGAAAACAAGATTGTTTTCTTAAAATATATTAAGATTGTTGCAATTTAGCAACAATCTTAATATATTTTGCTCCTGAAATTTATACAGTAATTATTACACTTTCATAGTATCTTTAAATTGTTCACCAAAAGGTTTTAAGTATAAACGTAAATTAAAAGTGAATAATGAACTTTGAAAATGGAATGTAATGTGGTATAGTTTTTAAAAAAAGTGTAGGTTTTTAAAACATCAAGAAAGTGAAAAAAAA
>JAAAKQ030495651.1:0-20919 GCA_010016005.3 Zanna intricata | reverse complement strand
CCAGAACTGTATCTCTCTTAGTTTCTAAGATATCCCATGTAAAAAGCCAAAAATAGGGTCAAAAAACACATTTTTTTAGACATACAATAACATTGTTAAATTGGCAACAAATCATACATAAAAATCTTTCTGAATATGAAAAGGATGTAATACATTATTATTATTATAATGTCCTCCATACTCTACTTTGTGAAATATTGAGCCATGTTGCAACTAATCGTGTGTTCGTTGCTGGACTACGTTGAACCATCTGCAGAATGTTTTCACCTTCATCAGCATGATTTGCTTATCGTTCAGATAAAATATGAACGCTGAGAAGTGTACCATTCTCACGAAGACTATTACAAATTCTAATAAATACTTTAAGATTTGGTACAACACGACCAGGATATCTATGTCGATATTCCGTAACTGCTGCCGCAGCACTTCCATTCCAAAATCCATATATGAAAATCATGTCGGCATATTCAGTATTAGTGAAGATACGCGGCATTTTTCAAAACAAAACTAAACAGAATTTAGTTTTTTTACAGACTTAATATTTATGCACTGTAAAATGAATAAAAATTACACTCTTAACAGTTTTCTGAAATTTTTACTATAAGAATTCAACGTAATACTGCATCTGATCATCCCAATCCCCCGTAGGGGAAGATACCCATCAAGTGACGATTCCGGTCATCACACCACCCCTCTCGTTCCTAGCCCTGAGGGGCTTTACCGGGAGTCATCTTATTGACCTTCGTACTGATTACATATCTCAGTCATCAACCAGGCCTCAGTCGGGATGCCCCGATGCAAATGCTGTGGTCGACATTTAGCATCAGAGTAAGATACCTCAGCAGCAAATGCCCTCGCCGTAGTCTTAGGTCGACCTACTCATAGCCATAAGACTATATAACCGCAGCATGGAAGCGGCAAAAGGTTATTTAAAACATTACCACAATTAACTGACAACAGTGAGTAGTATTTAAACAAATTGTGATGAAAAAAGTGTTGCCAACTTGTTTTCTATAAGTTTAAAATTATTGTACCTACTACACACAACTGTTTTCTTTTTTTGTAACGTTTTCTTATAAGTTTTCGTCGGTTTTGTTGTTAATAAGAGTTGACTTGTTTAAAATTTTATTTGTTTTCTGTTGACATTATTTATCAATCAATATCAATTTTCTTATAATTAAATTCTCTACAATTTATGTTTAGAAAATGTATGATTTGTTGCCAATTTAACAACGTTATTGTACGTCAAACGTAAAAAAATGTGTTTTTTGACCCTATTTTTGGCCTTTTACATGGGATATCTCAGAAACTAAGAGAGATACAGTTCTGGGACCTATTTTTTTTTTGATTTCCCAGCTCAAAAACCATGAGAAACAATTAAATATGCCCCTTAATTGACCTTCCCAGAATTTCAGAAAGCCTTAATTTACCCGGAGGAACTGAAACTCGGGCAAAATCTTTCACCATGTATAACTCGCTAATGAAGCGTTTTCAGACGTATGTTTATATGAACTTTTTTCTTATTTTTAGCCTCTAGAATGAGTTGTCAAAGTATTGCCCTATCCTCCTGAATCATCTGTATATATACTTATACTTTATGTATATAAAGTTCTGTTTTGCTTAAGTAGCCAAACTAGAATTGGCATTTCTTTGTGTGGTATGGTTGATTCATTAAGAATATTTATTGGTAAAATGTTGATTAAGCAGTTAATTTCTTACGATGATGTTAATTATAAAGAATAATATTTGAGGTTTTTATGGTTACAGATGAAACTGATACTAGAAATTCTGAACAACTAGAAACACTAGTATGGACACCTGGGCACCATCTAACAGATAGACAAATAGACCAATTTTTAGTTATATCTAGGTAAAAAATCATTTTTTATAATTGTTATTATTAAAAGATGTATTAGATTATTTATATCAGTGCATGCATGTATGCCGTACTTCATGATGTATTGTTTAATAATGTAGTTATTTTTATCTTCACTTACATAGTATTAAAGGAAGTAAATGTCTATTAGTCACTGAGTTTATAGAACATATTGAAATCTTTTGGCTGGAAACTATGTAAATATTGTTAGTATTCAGGATATTTATTTTAATATAAATATTTACAAGTTTGTTTTTAAACTAGATATACTAAATCAAATCTGTTGTTCCAACCCATTATTAGTAAAATACACCAGAAACTAATTATAGTTTAGTCATCTTACATTTTATAGATAAATTCCTAGTTAGATAGTAAATTGACAATTTATTTGTAGATTATTTATTATTTTTTGTTGCTGCAGCAGTAAGATTAAATTTTAAACTTACTCTTGTTGTTTATTTTGATTTTCTGTTTCACAGACTATTAAATAATTTTATAAGGAATTTTTTTCTGATTTATAAGTGATTTATGATTTAATTACTCAGATTAATGAGTTTAATGACCATGCAAAACTATGCAGTATAAACTAGTTCAGTGGCGTTTTATTGTTGCCAGATTAAATATCAGTTATGAGTTACACTTTCAGAAAATTGATTTAGGGTCAGCTCCTGATTATCCATGAGCAATTTAACTGCGATGGAAAAAAATAGAGTTTTAAATAGTTAAAAAAAAAAGCTACAATTTTAAAGTTTTTTCATCGTTCTGTAATAGGTTCTGAAATAGATTCATTTGTTTCTTGAATGTGGCGTTTATTTTGAATATGATAATGTTGTATTGAAGTTCGTTGCGGATGTGATTGGAAAACAGTTCACTGTACAATATTATTATGCTACACACATTACAAGAATCAATTAAAAGAAGGTGTTTTCAGCCACTAAAACAACAATCAATCGCATCTTATTTTTAAAAAAAATATACATCTGAAAGAGTAAAATTCACAATTTATTTATTTATTTAATAAGTCTATTAATGCATTATATAGTACATGCACTACTGTATGTACAATCTATTTGCATACAGTATTTTTGAGAGAGAAAGTTTGTCATATGTTGTACTTATCTTGAATAAACTTCTGGATATTAACTTCTACCAGATATATATTAGTGTAGCGTTCTGTATTTTATTTTATTATTTACCATTATACATTATTATAATAGTACATGAAAATACTAAAATGCAGTACATTATTAGATCATTTTAACACATATTACTGTTTTAAATATTATTTTCAGATCATCCATGATTTTGGATTATCCATGATCTTTGTTATTATCACAGATAATTGGGAATTGAGTATATTAAATTATTTATAATTTTATTAGGTTTTCATAAAATGTATAATTTGATTAAAGTAAACTTTGATTGTTTGATTGTACTTAAATGATTTTCATCAGCTTCCTAATCGTGTTTCATGAGATTAGAAAATTGTGAAGTATTGTACTATTTATATCCATAACATTTTTTTTATTTTTCAGTTGATTCTTATTATTACCTTTTTTTGTGAAAAAAACAGAAAGGACTCTTAGCAAAGCTAATTTTACAATATCAGTCAGGTCTTTTCAAATGTGACGTGTGAGTTGTTGGGATAACACACAGGATTAGAGCGGCTTTCTTTTGCAGAAGGTTCTCAATTTAAGGCCTGATCTGATCAGTTATAGTGTTATCATTTCTGGTTTCTCAGTATTGCCTCCCAGCTGCCAGTTTTTTCATTGAGTTCTAATTAACAATATATATTTATATAGTGCTCCAGGCTGAATAAGGATGCAGTTGCTGACAGGCTCTGATTAAAGAAAGTTACACTAGATGTCCAAAGATTTATGAATAAAAAAAATTATAGCATACATTTATAGTGTAAAAACTTAAATGATTATTTATTTTTAAAATTTTTTAGTTTTAGTATAAAATCCAAGTTGGAGTATTTTAATTCATTGCTTAATATTTACTCTCAGAAGGTCAAGTTTGCAGTTTAAATAAAATACTATTTATTTATTTATAGATTTATTATATATATATATATATATATATATATATATATGTCAGTGAATTTTGAATATTAGTAATTAATATCAACAAAAAATTGCAGTTTATTATGAATGATAAATTGTGTATGAAGTTTAATAAAAAAAAAACTTTACAGAATTTTAGTTTTTCCCCAAAAAATCTTATTTATTCATCTTGATTAATTTTGTCATTTTTGTAGTACTTCTTTTCAAATATAATACATTTGTACTAGTGCTTTTTCAAATCTTCAAAGCACCTCCGGAATGCAATTTATGGTATGGCATTTTGCTCCTTTTGTGATTTTGTCTTTATCTCCAATATTGGCAAAATGTCATCATTTATGGTTTTTTTTAGCTTGAGGAATAGAAAGAAGTTGTGTAGTTTTTCCAAAAATTCACAAAGAAGCAGTAAACTGTGAGCAGTTACATTATCGTAGTACAATTGCCATGAATTATTTTACCACAAATTCGGGGTTTTATTTGGATTGGTTCATGCAAAAGGCACAGAACTTTCAGGTAGTAATCTTTATTGACTCTGATTGTGATTCAGGTATTTCCCATATCATTTTCTTCACTTTTTGATGTTGTAGTTGTTTGTTGAGCTGGACATGCAAGGCGCTCATCATCTTAATGTCTTCACACTCCTCTTGGAAGCATTTGTTTTATTCAGAGAAGAATCGCCAAAAGCAACATCCATTGTGAGGCTCCACTTTATTCCATTCTTAAAGCAAAATTTTTAATGCAAATTCCTTGTTCCATTTTTTCCACAAGTTAAAAATCACTAACCATACCAGAATGTGTAATCTTTTCAACAGCCAACTATAAACTAAGCATCCAGTATGGCTGCTATTGTAAACATGTGTTAGGGAAAAGTGTACCAGCAGGAAAAAATTGTGACTATTGGACTTATACTGCCTGGAAAATTAAAAATTCCATGTATTTTTATATCAAACCTTGTACATTTGTGGGTTTTCTCAGAATTTCTACCCAGTAATTTGCTTTTATCCAGTAACATATATATGTTTTATTTAGTCATCTTATAACTTAAGAGGTTCATATAATAAGTAGAAATATCACATAATTGTGAACTCACTGTTCTAACACATTTCATTTACTTCAGTATAATTATCTTATTTATGTAATTAAATCTATTATTTATAATGAGACTAATTTTGTGTTGTTTATTTTCAACTGTAATTTTTTGTGTTTGTTATTTTTATAAAATGTTATAAATTTTATTTTTATTTAACTTAATATTTTTCAGATCCGTGGGAACGTTCGCTAGGGCATTAGATTGTTCGAGTTCGGTGAAACAACCTAGTTTACATATGAGTGCTGCAGCTGCTTCACGTGATATTACATTAGTTAGTATTATGAAAATATTCCAAGAATATTACTTATAAAAGCTATTTTTTTTAATATATCGCTTCTGTAATAGATTAATGTAATTCAGTTGAAGTTTGTAACATTTAGAAAATGTTAATAAATTCACAGTCTTCTGTGTAATATGTCATTAAGTTGCAAAAAAATATCAGAATGTGTCTGATTAATCAGCAATTTAAAACAAGAGCTGCTGTTTGGTTTTTATTTTATTTAAACATACATTTATGTTTGAATAAATGGTATACGATTCATTGATTGTATACTTCTTTTTTTTATTAACTATATCATTTCCACATAGCGTTAAGCATTATAATTAAATATTTTTTATTTTTATATGAAATGCATTGGCAGTTAGGTAACAGTTACATTCTCCATTAAATTTAATGGTTTTAAACTAGTGAATCATCTAAGCATAGAGTAAAAGGATGACCTTCTTAGCAATATTCATATTGCAATTAAATTGTTCATAAATGCTAATCATACAATGTAACAGAGTACTCAGTTGTACTGCTCTCTGCAGAATGCTTATTTGTATAGTTAGTTAAATTAATAAAATGTGAGTACTTTGACACTATGTAAAGTTAATTACTGAAATATTTTAATTTGTTAATAAAACAAATACATTCGGAATATTTGTGCATTTATTAATTAATCCATTAATCTATCATCATGTGATTTATTACATTATAAAAACTGAAATTCTAACAGTGGCTGGTTTAACTATTAAAAATTGTTTTTATTCATTTATTTACCATTTAATGTTTTTTTGAAATAGAAATATATTAAAATGGCAAAATTTAACTTCATATTTTTGTTTTAATAGATTCATTTAATATTGCTTATTTTCTTTAATATTATAATGTAACAGCATGTTTAATAAAGTATTGCACAAATATTTGTGTGTTTCCATACAAATATGTATGCATTCTGTTATTAAATATGTTTGTTATGAATATCTAATATTATCTAAAATAATATTATCTAATAATATTAAGTACATGAAATCTGTTCATTGATTGTATACTTTTTTTTTTTATTAACTCTATCATTTTCTCATAGAGTTAAGCATTGTAATTAAATACTTTTTATTTTTATGTGAAATGCATTGGTAGTTAAGTAACAGTTACATTCTCCATTCAATAAATTTAATGGTTTTAAACTGGTGAATCATCTAAGCATAGAGTAAAAGGATGACCTTCTTACCTTATTAATTCATGTTTTACAAGAGCAAATTTTCAAAGTATCTCTTTCATCACATATATGTATCAACTTTTTTAAATTTTGTATAAAATATTAAAATAAATAATTTTAAAATGATTACTTAAAAAAAAAATCTTCTTTTGACAACATTTTCCATTTATCTAAATAGTGTTTATCAGTATTTATTATAATTGCTGTGGATTATTCTACTAGCTGCAATATTATATATTTAATATAAAATTATTATTTATTTAATATTTATTGTAAAGTTTTTTATTGGCTGTGAATATAATAGTACACAGTCAGCAATAAGAAAATTATTATATTGTTATAAAATAATAATTGTGCAAGGTATTATCATTATAAAAGAGTGATTGTTTACTGATTTATAATTGAAATTATAAAAGTACTCGGTGGTCTTTAGATTAACTAATTTACCCAGTTTTTAAAAAATTTAAATACTTAGAAATAATATTAATATTATTTATAATACTAGTATTACTTAAAAAACAATGTAAATTTATCTATAGAAAGCTTACAATGTAGAAGTTGTAATAATTAGGTAATACTGGCACTGATTACTTATTCTTATACAGTGGAAAAATAATGATACATTAAAAAAGTTAAAATTTTAAAAAATAAAAAAAATACTGATATTTTAAAAATTTCATCGGCTTCCCCACCTCCAAAATTGCAGTCAAAGTATTTTTTTGAATCATTTATACTATTATTATGCCTGTAATTACATAAAGAAAATTTTATTTAAAAAATATTCAATAAATAAAAAGATCATTTTTTCAATTTTTGGGGGAAGGGGAGGAAGTTTTGGGCAAAACCTTTTTTTGAAAATGATAAGATAAACATGTACTAAAGTTGGGTTATTTTTGCAAAATTTTGAAACATTTACCCCCCATAAAAATTATATCCCACCTCCTGAAGATATTGATCCCAAAATTTTACCAAAAAATTGCCCCATATGTACTAATCTCTTTGCCAAATTTCATAAAAATTGTTTATCCAGTCAAAAGTTATTAATCTTCAAATATGCCAACACATGTATGAATTGTACCTCCACTTTTTGTTTTGTTTTTGGAGTCCCTGGGTCATGAAATGTTGAGAAATGCAAAAAGCTCATACCCCCATTTGTTGCCTCATTATGGTTATTTTTATTTTTATATTACAATTAATTACATTAGCTTTAAGTGTAGTTACATAATTTTATATATATTTGTTCATAGTGGTGTTAAAAATTTATTTTACTTGTTAATTTTTCAGTTTCATGCAATGGACACTCTTCATAAGCATAGTTATGAATTATCAGATGCAATCAGCTCTCTGGTTCCATCGACAGGTCCAGTTCTTTGTCGTGATGAGATGGAAGAGTGGTCGGCGTCTGAAGCAAACCTATTTGAAGAAGCGTTAGAAAAATATGGCAAGGATTTCAATGATATTCGACAAGATTTTGTAAGTCTTTTTATTTAATTATTTAATATTCTTAATTTAGTCAGGAAATTTTTTTTTTTTTTTCTTAAGATAGCAGTTAATTGATATTAATAATGTGTTGAAGAAAAGTGGTTATTCTAACATAACTCACTGACTAACAATTTTTTCAGAAGATTCAGCATTAGGAGAAATCTTCTGAAAAAATTGTTTAATGATAAGATATTTGGACTGTTGTGAGTGAAAAAGCAATGAAAAAATTGTTGATCCTTCTTGTATTAATCGCATAAATAACACTTCTGCAACATGTTCTAAGTTATTGAGTATCAGAAATGAATGTTGAGTACATCAAGGGTGCCATATGAAACTTTCCTTTTTCCTCCATTTTGTCTATTTTCTGAATAGTTGGATAACCAACTCTATAAATGAGAAAACCATTAAATTACTATGTTGACTTTGCTTTTTTTTACCACTAATTTATGATTTGATTGTTGGTAATCCTAAAAAAAAATACTTTTTTTTCTTTCATAATGAATGTATAATGACAAATGAAAGAAACATGTGGTAATCAAATTGCATGAATAACTTCTCTTCTTTGTATTAAAAAAAAAGTGTCTCAAAGTATAAAGATGTTGTTTTGTCTTAAGTTTCATTTTGTAACTTATAAGTTATGATGTAAATCTTCAATCATTTCCCATTCCTGAGTTTGCTGAACTCTATCTATTAAAGATAAAATTAAGTTTAATTTTTCCAGCATTGTGTGTTTTATTTAATACTTATGTAGTATAAACCCAATAAAGAATATGTTGTAGAAACTTATGTTTAAGTATTCCTTAATATTTTGCAAGTTTATTATGGCATTATACTTTTGAAAAAATATTTGGGAAGAATTCAGATGATATCTAAAGCATTTTGCATACTTGATGAGTTATATAAATTGAGTAATAATGAAGATTTTCTAAACAAAGTCATGGCTATCTAATCTTATAATTTGACTTGCACTGTATAATTTCTATTCAAGATTCTTACAAATCATGTAAACTGTCATCATCATATGAGAAGGACCTGCCCACATGAGAGGCAGGTTCCTTGCAATCGTGTCAGTCTCCATTCTGTCCTACTTGACAAATAAGCTTTAATGAAATCTTAATTTTATCTAATAGTGCTATGGCATTAGGTTATGTTTAAACTGCTTATCTCCGTGGCATAGTGGTAGCTTCTCAGCCTTTCATCTGAGGTCCCAAGATTGTATTCCAATCAGCCGTGGCCTTTTTTATATGCTACAAAATTTCCATTTTCATATCTGAAATTATATTTATAACTCCTTTCTTTCTTTTTATCTTTTTTCATAGCTGATAATAAAGTTATAAAATTTCTCAAAGCAGGGCTGTAATCATTGACACTAAAATTTTAAGTTTATTATATTTTTATACACACATTATAAATTTTATAATCATTTTAAAAGTACTTTTATTCAAAACAGTTTTTAGGAGTTTTAATTTTTTATCAAAATTTTGTATGAAAATGACATTTTTATAAAAATTCCTTTTTTTAGATTATCAGACAGTATTTTAACAGTTGACAGAATTGTAATTTAGGGTATAATAAACTGTTAGTATCTTAACTAATGTACAGGAAAATAATCACATTAGATTGGCAGCAGTAATTATTACAAGGTAGTGATGAAAAAATTCCACTTCCCCTCCTCCTTACACATGATGAATTCTAAACATATCCTACCAAACAGGTCATTTACCTTGAAGAGATAGCAAACTTATTGACTAAAAATAAGTTTTATAACATGAGTTTTCAACAATTTTTGTATATTATTGATCATTAAATATTTGAAATTATCATTCTTCTGTCACTTAGAAAAATGGGCACATCTGAAATGTTCTTCTGTTCATAAAAAAGTAATTAAATTCATGTTTATTTCTTTGTTTTGTGCTCCTTTTTTGTCACTTCTTTAACAGCAAGAACCTTTCTTACAATTACCTTTAGTTGAACTCTTTTAAATTGCAATTGAAAATGACAGAATCTTAAATGTGATTAAAAATAATTGAACTTTGTAATCTTATTTTGTTTGTTGACATTTTTTAACCTGACTTGGTTGTGTTAAACTTTTTTAATTATCAAATTAAGCGTCTTTTACCTTTGAGCTATTAGTGATTTGATTTTTTTTTTTTTACCTCCGGAACCACCGTTAGGTTATATCTTCAGAGGATGAGATGAACAAATTGTAGCGTGTGTGAAAAATGTGCCATATGCCTGACCGGGATTCGAACCCGGGACCTCTGGATGAAAAGCCAAGACGCTACCACTCAGCTACGGAGGCCGGCTAGTGATTTGATGATATAATCAATTGATATGGTTGAAATTCATCCTCCTGGATAAAATTCAATATCACAGTCTTATCTTCTCATAAGTATTGTGAGCATTTTTACTTCATCAGATGACAATTCAGTAAAGCAAAAAAGAAGTTATAGAAATTTAAAATTGAATCTTTTAAGTAAATGCTCTTTCAGGCATCTTTGATTAAAAAGTAAATGTTTTTTAAAACAAAAACAGTTTACAAACATTAATAAACTGTTTTGAAAATTGCATCCTAGCATGTATGTTACATATTAATTTCCTGAAACTAATTAAAAAATTTGATCACTTATTCTTTTTTTGTGTCTCAGTTGATTACGTTCATACATTTCTGTCATTCGAAATAGATTTTTATTTATCATAACAATTCAATAAAAAAATATTAATAAATTTTTTAATTCTATGGGTTGATGTTTTGTTTAAATCGCCGAGTAAACATCTATCTCCGAAATTAAAAAATTTAATTGTAATTTTATTAACTAGTTTCAATAAAAAAAAAAAAAAAAAAAAAAAAAAATTGTTTTAAGAAGCAGAGATATTTGTGATAGTACTCAACCATACTCAATATTAACTCCAAAAAAAAGAAAGCAATAAGAGATGAAATTGTTCAATTAATTTTTATAAATTAAATGTTAAAAACAAAACTGTTTTATATTTATAACATAGATTGAGAAAATATGCTGCTAATATAAAGTTAATTTTTAACATCTATTCTTTAAAAAAAAATTGTCTTAGAGGAAAAGATGGCTACAGATTGAAATTGCAGAAAACAACCAAAAAATTATTCAGTCTTGCAACAGACATGTAAAGAAGATTTACAGAAACATTCACAATCTTCCTACAATAAATGAGCACATCCACAAAATTCTGGTTTATATAGTTCAACTAAAACCTTTCCCTGGATCCAACAAGTAAAAAAAATACCTAGAAAAACTTCAGATAAATTTGTCAGAAATTTTAGACAGAAAATAAGGCAAAATGCTGAGAAATGTGAAGTACAGTCAGATGATGAAATCTGGAAATGACCAAGCCAAGCAGACAGAAAAAAGATAGAGAACCCACCGAGAAATAATGAGACCCATATGGGAACACAGAACACTGAATCATGAAATCTTTGCACGATCAACAGGGTCCATTCACAAAAAATAATAATGATGTTTGTTTAATTACCTAGTTCCACATCTTTTATCTAATAATGTTAGGTATGCTTTGCAAAAAGCATTCATAGTATAAAAGAAAGTAAATCAGTATTTTAATAAATATTTTGAGTGTTTAATAAATTTTATAATTGAATAAGTTTGTCAGTTGTAACTGTTTCTTTTATTGAGACGTTTATATTGATGTTACAGTAAATTTTCATTTTCTTTTTTCAGTTACCATGGAAAACTCTAAAAAACATAATAGAATACTATTATATGTGGAAAACAACAGATCGATATGTTCAACAGAAGAGGGTAAAAGCAGTTGAAGCAGAATCTAAATTAAAACAAGTCTACATTCCTAATTAGTAAGTAATTATTTTTCAGATCAACACATTTTTACTTTCATGAATATTTTTTATAAAATTTAAAATTCCCTAACTCTAATCTACCACTCTCCCAGGTTTTAAGGTAAAAAAGAAAACACATAATATCCTTATTCAAATTTTACATTTCCTTATACTTTTTAAAGCAGATTTTTTTTTTATGTTAATGGGATATTGAATCATACATTTTTAACCTTGTTTGATGTGCTTGTTAGATGTGACCATATAGAAAAAATTGTTTTCATAAAACACTGCCATTTTATTATTTTCTTTAATTACTTTTTGTTATTTTTTAAAATTAAATTATTTAAAAAGTTTCTTTTTTGTTTAGAATTCTGTCTGTTGAAGATGAGTTTAGATAGCGTTACTTATTTATTATCAATGTAAATTATTTTTTTGTGTGTATGAGTTGGTTCAAAAAGTTATCAGAACCTAAAAGTATAAATTTGCTTTTATATACATACATATATATATATATATTTTACAAATGCCCATCATTTCTTTTCAAAATAATTTTTTTGATAGTGTGTACATCAATTCTCTTCTAGTATCAAAAGCATTAGCCAAATACCTTTTCTAAACGCCATCCAGCACTGCCTGTGTTTTTTATGTATTTTACAGTGTCAGAGTGGTAGCTTCAAATTTAGTGCAGGAAACAAAGCAAAGACACAGAGGGCTAGAGCCAGAAAATACTTTGGATGTAAATTGGCTACATTTCATTCTTCATCAAAAGCAGCATTGTGTGCATATGCGTGTGTGTGTATGTGTGTGTGCGTGCGTGCATGTATGTGTGTGTAGGAACATAGTGCAACTACCAATTTTATTTTTCCTTCATCTATGGCTTTTTCACTATAAACTTTCTCTCAGGTATCTTAAAACATTCTAATAGTAGTCAGAATTCTCTGACCGTCGGAAAGAACAAATCATATATGAATAATGTCAAAGAATATTATAAGCATGCATTTTTTTGTGCTTCTGACCTGCCATTTCATCTTTGCTTTGGTTGTCTATCACTGCAATGACTGTCTTTTCTTTGGAAAGAAACTATACATCCAATTTCCATCTGTGATTATGATCCTAAAGATAAAAGTAGGATCATTGTTAGCTGTGTCATAAAACTCAGTTATATAAGCATGCAATTCTTTGGTAAAGTAATAACATTTAAGAAACACACTTCACGTCAACATGGCACATGATTAAATTTTCAATAAAATTTCTGAGTAGATTCCATTACTAGTTCTAACCTTGTCACACAATTTGTAGATGGTTCGGTAATAGTCTTCATACCTATGTGTGTAGATCATTTGGTTCCTTTTTCTTCACATTTTTTGCGTTAAAGTTGTCCAGACAGATCATTGTCTTTAAGTGATATTATATTGGCTTTAAAATGAGCAAGTTATTTGAAAACCTGCTGACCTAAAAAATATTCTATAAAAGCCTCTTGATGTATTCCAAAAGTCTCAATAGTTGATTTATCAAATTTCACACAATGTTGTAAAGTTGTAACTAGACTAAGCATGTGCACACAATGCAAGACCACTCAGCAAAGTAAAATTAGGAATAATGACTTCCAGTGTTCCAGTCAGTTCTACTGCAGTTACTGTAACTGAGTACAGACCATGAACATTTGATACACCTCATGTATTTTTTCCTTTGGTTTATATTTTAATTCTTCGATAGTTGCTCATATTTTGTTTTAACTGTAAACCCTTTTAATTGTTTATTTTTTATTTTTTTAAAGAGAGAAAAATTAATTTTATTAGTATTTACTGTTAGTTGTAAAAGCAATTGATAGTTTATTAAATGTAGATTAGTGAAATATCTTAATTTGTTTTTTCTTTTTCAGTAATAAACCAAATCCAGCAGTTATCAATAATAATAAAGGAATTGTAAATGGAAATAGTAATGGTGAAACATTATTGTGTGGAAAGGGTTGTGAATCATGTAATGGTAAGTTTTCTTGTTTAGGGTTTATTTATTTTCTGATTTGTCAAAGAAAAAATGTTAACTAAATGAATAAATTGGTAGCTTGTTTTTAAAATTGATATTTATTGATTATTAAATTTTTTTAATATGTTGTTAGGAATTGTTGTCAAATAGAAATATTACATATGGATATTGTTACTTATTAAATAATAAATACTATGCGTTTCAAAATGAATAGTAGGGTTTAAAAGTTATGTTTATTAACTTTAGGAAACTTTATTAACTGTTTAGGAAAACATTTTCTATAAATTTTCAATTTGAGCACCATTCGTCACACAGCACACATCCAACGATAGGAGAATTCATCCAATATTTTAATCATCAAGTTTGGCGTAATTGATGCAACAGAGGCTTCAGCCCTGCTGTCTCAAGTCGAGAAGGTCAGCTGTTAATGGTGGTACATACACGTGATCCTTTATAAACCCCCAAAGAAAAAATTGCATGAGGTCAGATTAAATAAACTTGGAGGCCATGGCAAACAAGCCCTATCATCTGGTCCTCAGGGGTCAAGGATAATTTAAAATATCTAATAAGGATGAGTTCTGTATGTATTTATTAATTACGAGACTCAGCTGATAAATTTCGCTTATACATGCATAGCATGAGAATGAAAAAAAAAAAAGAATAAAAGTATAATACCTCAGCTACAAAACGCAGTGCTTACTTTTCAGTATAATCCCCTTTTCATGGATACAGTTTCCCAACATGTGACAAGTTTCAAAAGGAGCTTCTTTGCCAAGGCTTGAGTTTTGAATTTTGGTGATTTGTAATGTTTGTATTCCATACTTTACCTTTTTCTTCCAGGTCATAATGATGTTCCCAACTCAATCCCAGTCATAATATTGAGAATGAACTTGTTTCCTTCAGCACAATAGCACTGTAAAAGTTATTTGCAACATTCAACACAACACTGCTTGTGTTTGTCCATCAGTTTGTGTGGTACTCATTGTGCACAGTTTTTACAGTACTAAAACTACTATAGCAGAAGCTATAGTAGTTTCTGCTTGAAACAATAGTTTCACTACTGTAAACTGCTTCTAAGTGATGAAAAATATTCATACAATTAACATTTTCAGCTGTTAAAAATTTGATTACTGCATGCTCTTTTAACCGTGTTGACATTGATCGTACTCAACTCCATTTTAACTGTTACTCAGAACAAACTACTGAAGGATTTCAACCCATTATTGCAGATTTTAGCTATCATGTGTTGCCATGCACAACTTGATAGTACCTTTTTTCTCCATGTAGCACGATAGTGTGCAAAATTTATCAGCCAAGCCTTGTAATTAAAAGGTGGTTATTATGTGTAAATCAGTGTTTAAAATTGTTTCGGCTAATTCTTTTTTTTTTAGGCAACAGTTATCATTTTTCTTAATGAGAAGAAATGCCTTTAGTTATTAATTTTCCTAATCAGCTTTTCTTTCTTTTTATAGTTACTATGTCAAACCAGTGGTATTCATGGGGTCCGAGTCATATGATGTGTAAACTTTGTTCAAACTGTTGGCAGTATTGGAAAAAATATGGTGGTCTTAAGGTACCAACTAGAATAGGTAAGCAATATGTTAACATATATAACTTGTTACTTAAATAGATAAGGTTTTGTTTATTTTAATTTTAATCATAATGTGTGATTGTATTACTATGTTTTTTATTTTTTATAATTAATTTTGGTTGGTATTATAGTTACGGAAATTGTGAGCATATGTATTTATCAGCTATAAACTTAGTTCTAGATTCAGTAGTAATTTTGCAACTGTTGAGTGTAGTAGTAGTAATACTACCATAAGTGATTGTTACAGTTGAGTTGTTACCAACATAATACTGTTGAAGTTTTTCAAATCTAATTAAAAGGTCTTTTAAGATTTTATATACTGTGCTTGCAGAAAAAATGTTTATTTTTGATACTTATCATTTTCAGATAAATTGAATAACTTCTTTTATTATATTTCTAATACATTGTTATTTTAATTGTGATATTTCTGAATCGCCTTGTAATTATATATCCATTCAGCTTCAGAAAGAAATTAATGGAAATACATAGTGATATAATGCCATCTGTTCTAAGTTCTAAAGTATAATTGGGCTTTTAGTCTGGCAGTGTAATCTCAAAATACAAAATAAATTTCTTGCGATTGTGATAGCTCAGATTTAGATATTATTTTAACTTCTGGTTAGTTTCATTTATATTGATTAATTATATGATGTTTTTTCTTTGTTACTTTTTAGGTGATAATGAAATGGATGTTACAAAAAAGAAGTCTGGTAGCATTTCAGATGAAGGTATTCATATGTTATATTAATTTTTCTTTAATAATTTTGTAAATACACTTCTTTTGATAAAATAAACTTGTATTTGTCAATTATTTATTAAATTAGAGCCGGGATTTATTCCAACATAATTTATTTTATTTTATTTTTTTTTTTACTAACATCTAGAAGCTGACAGTTTTAATTCACAGCCTAAATAAAAACTTAGGAAAGTATATCTGTATACATGTACCTATTTTAATTTACTGTCAGTTTAATTAAAATTGACATTCTGTGTATAATTAATGCATTTTTTTTTTTAATAATATGATGTTATAATAAATAATTAAAAACTGATACTTAGACGTATTAAAATATACATTATTTATTTAGGTTATTAAACTGTTAATAATTATTTATAATAGTCCTTGTTTACATGGTAGTTTGAAGACAAATTATTTCTCAGCATTGACTGCAGTTGTGTTGTTTCAGCCTTCCTTGTACAATTGCCTTGAATAAGTGGACATAAAATTTTGTTAAAATTATGTACACTTAATTGCACAATTAAACTACTCAAAATTTCTAAATAATACCTTCATTTTTAGGATTAACTCTATTGATAAGTTGTATGCTCTTGAAACAAATCTTATATAGATATAACTAAATTAATAAAATAAGTTTGAATTTTTATTGTAAATTAACATTTTTAATGAATATTAAATTTTGAAAAATGATGGCTGTCCATTTCTTTTTTCTTTTTTTTTTTGTTGTGTACATTTGTATTTAAATAAATTTGCTTTATTAATATGACTTATAAATTTTCAAAAAAATTATTTATATTAATCACTTTATTCTTTCAATTTTTATTTCTGTTTTTATGGCCTAAAAACAATTTTGCAATTGAACCATCTCAAATTTGCTAATACTTAATAAAAATAGCTGTATATACATAAACCTGACCATTGTCAGAAATACAGCAAGGAAGAGGTTGCAATGGTATAAATCTATTTATTTTAGGTGTTTTGTGAAACTTTGGGAATTCCATGGTATAGAATCAGTTATAAACTGTGTTTACTTTTTCTATTATGTAGAAATATTGTTGTCTTAGATTGGGATTATTAATTCAATATAATGATTAAAAAATTTGATCTCTAAGGAATTCAAATTGTATGGTGTGGATATTTGACTTATAGAACACCGTTGATATAATAGTTTGACTTTAGATCACTGTCATATTGCCTCCTTTAAAGTTTATAACATGAAAGACATAAAACTTATGAGAAAGGGTAACATCAAATTATCATTTTGTATAGAATAAATTTGAGTTTGGAGATGAGAAAGGATGCATTACTAGCAACTGAACATTAAGAAAATTTAATACTGAGAAGAGGCAAGGTGAGAAGATGGGAATGAATAAGACAGGTTATTTAGATGGTTAATGGAAAGGGATAATATTTCATTCACCAGTACACCAAACTGACTGCTGGATTACATTAGCAATAACAGTTGTGGATTAACTGGTTTAATTTATGAGAGTGAATGAAATATAAATGGTAATTTTTTTAAATAAATTTATTGATTAATAATATATACACAATTCATACCCTATCATTCATACTCAGTCATTTCTCTATATAGTCTCCTGCACTATCTACACACTTTTGCCAATGATTTGGAAGCTTGAATATTCCTTGTTTATAAAAGGTTTGAGGATGAGTCATCAACCAATTGTACATATGCTCCTTGACCTTTTCATTGTTTTCAAGTTGTTCTGCTCCAAGCAATTCTTTCAACGATGCAAACAAAAAATAGTCACAGACGAACAAATCTGGACTGATGGAGAAAATCAGTGAGTAGAACTCTCCTTGAATAAAAAAAAAAATTGTTGCAATAACTTTTCTGGCTGACAGATGGGTTTTGGCTTTCACTTGGCAGCCCTCATCCTTCCTTTGCCACTTCTTACTCAAAATTTTTGACTCTGGAGTGTAATGATGGACCCACGACCATGTGATGATGCACATTAAAATATTGTCCCCTTCTTGCCAAAATTGATTCATAAGTCTCTTACAGATATCCAACCTAACCTGTTTTTTATTTTTGGTCAACAACCTAAAAATCCAACCAGCACTAATTTTTCTAAAGCCAAGATGATTTGTGATAATGGATTGAGCAATCCCGTAGCACAACCCACTTCTGATGTGATTTCTATGACAGTGAACTGGCGATCACCTTTGAGAAGCTTTTGAATGTTATGGGTATTGTCTGCCGTGATACTTGACCTTGGGCATTGATTATGAGTTTCATTTTCTATATTTTCTTGCCTGCCCTTAAATTGTCTAGCCCACATATATAACAGTTCTGAAACAGTTAATGTCCCCAAACTGTACCTTTAAATGAGTTAAAATTTCCATGAGTTTAATGCCTTCATTAGTTAAAATTTATGATTATTCATTGTGCAACAGATAATGGCTGTTGCTCACTCATGGCTGTACTGGTGACAGATAGAACAAAACAGAAGAGCTAACTTAAGCTGGTGCCCCCTCTCTAACACATCGATCATTAACTCTCCACTCTACCATCCAGCTCAGAAATGCTTGCTGCATAGAATAGCAAAATTACCATTTAGATTTGATTCACCCTTGTGTATAGCTTTATTGTCCAATGCTACCCATAAAAATGAACCATTTAGAATAGAGTAGGTGACACATTCTCATCAGTAGTGCAGAAGAGCTTAATAGTTTTATTAGTTATGTTATGATCTTTTGCTTTAATTTCCTTATTTAAATTAATATTTGTCAGTTTAAAAACTTCTACGTTAACACAGAATTTTAACTTCTTTGTTACACAGAAGCTCATAGAAAACTCAGATATCTGAAGGCTTACAATCTGATAGTTCTGAAATACCTGAAATATTAAATAACCTAATGAATAAAAAGATGTAAAGGAAAAATAGATTAGCAAAGGTTAAATCCATATTTATGTTGAATCAGTTCTAATGAACAATAAATGTGCATTGACCACGACATAAGTGATGTTAAAATTGGGGATTGTACATTTATGACTTATAGTAACTATGCCTGTAGTACTTGAAACAAATTGGTTTTAATTTATTTCATATTTATATTGTTAAATTTAATTTTATACATTTAAGTTGAATAAGTGATTTATACTGTTTACATTTTCTAATTTTAGAAAGGGCGCCATCTGGCCTGACATCTCATAGGCCTCACCGTTGCAGTATTATTGGTTGTAACAAGGTAAGTATTATCGCTGATTCCTGGGTTATTGATCTAAAAGTAACAATGTTAATAGTACAGGTTCAGTAGCATTGCTTGTACGTATGAGGTTGTGTATTAAATGATTAGATGAATTCAGTAACTCATTTTTTTTTAGATGTATTACAGATGTAATGTTTTTCCCCTTCAATATATTGTGATTATTAAGTTGATTAGGTTTATTTTTTGATAAATTAACTTTGAATATTCTTAAACTTTATTTTATTTATTTTTTTTTTTTTTTTTAGATAGCTTAAATTTTAAAGCTTAACATTGAAAATGTTAGTATGAGGGTTTCTCTAGACATTTATAAAATTCCTTATACCCCATTTATACTTTACTTGTACTGATTTACACTTGTACCCATTTATACTGATTTAAACTTGTTTTTCAATGTTTAGATGTGTAGCAATACAGTTCCTATTAGCTAATTTAATACATCTGCTGTTTATTTTCTTTACTGCATCAACTTACTCAAAACATGTTCCTTTAAGCACAGATTTCATATCAGGAAAAAAAGGTTACATGGTGCCAAATCTGGCCAATATGGAGGATGTTACAATATGTTTTCTCATTAAGAGTGCTATTAAGCAGACGCATTGTCTTGATGAAGAATGAAACCACTTTTCCGTAATTCTGGTTATTTTTTCGACTTTCTCTCAGCATCTTCAAAACTTCTGAAAATCGTTCTTCCAAAATTATGCCTTGCAGTCTTAACCCCTAAGTCTCAGAAAGCATTCTGTTCAAATCGACTAAAAATTTCAAACTGATGTTTTGCTCAACTTTTAAATTAAGCATTAGTTCGGTAATCAACAGAAAACAATGACTCTTAACAAGCAATGATTCACAATCAACATAATGTTGAATTTGTTATATATGTTGAGACATACATAAGTTCTCTTCCAAAGAGTTCTTTCTCCTTCCTTTCTTTAAGAGGTAAAAAGACAGTCTTATTTAATAGACACATCTCATATTGTTTTTGAATAATTATTTTAATATCAATGAATTGTGTTGTACTGTATGCTAGATTGCACAGATATAGGTTAATTTTAGCATTAATCAATTAAATACACATTGTGTATTTGTTAAATATTCTTCAATCAATAAACCTCACACTTCTGCAGAAAAACATAAAACATAAAATTTGTTTTAGCTTTATGTGTAATGGATGTGTACAATACTTACAATAGATAATAATTGTGATTAAGGATTAAGTTCTGTAAAAATGCTTTTTGTTTATTAGTGTTATATTACCTAAATTTGTACACATGTAACATATTGTTGTAGTCAAGGTTTTTATAAAAAATTATTATAACTCCCCATACATATTGAAATCCACAAAATAAATGTATAACTGATTAAAATGATAATCATTGTTAAATTGTTATGTTAATAATATTTAATAATGGTATTGAACCCACCGGGTTGGTCTAGTGGTTAACACGACGTTGCAAATCAGCTGATTTCGAAGTCGAGGGTTCTAAGGTTCAAGTCCTAGTAAAGATAAAAAATTTTTATACGGATTTGAATACTAGATCGTGGATACCGGTGTTC
>JAAAKQ030495618.1:0-10788 GCA_010016005.3 Zanna intricata | reverse complement strand
TTTTGAATTTTCTTCTTCAAAATCAATTAGAGATAATTCTGTTAATGTTACAAATATTTTTTTTTTTTTTTTTTTTTATAGGTTAGGATAATCAATTACAAATATGTGTGTATATTGTTTTCCATCATTTTGTGATTTAAATATAAAAAAGAAAAGAGCCTTATTACATTTGATCTTACAGTAAGATAACTAAACAAATTTCTTAAAATGTTCTCTCATAATGCAAAAAAAACACTTGGAGAAGAAATAAAAACACTTAGTGAATGAATAAAAATAACTAGTAATAATAATAATGAATGCTCTGAATTAAGATTATTTTATGATTACTTCATAATAAATTATTCAGTATTGTGTAACAAATTACTTATTTTCATAAGTTTGTTGCTGTTATTTTGAAACTGTTTTATGAGGGTAAATCAAATTCAAATGGGATTTTTGTTCTTGAGTGTCTATGGTCAGTAGGACTGGGCCCACACTTCTAGTATGTTTGGGTTGGGTCGTTAGGATTGGGGAGAGCCGGCCATTCCACACTTGACCAATTCGTCAGTAACGCTCACTATGTCGAAGTAACAGATTCACCCCTCCTCTGCGCAACGCGTGAATATAAAATTTCTTGCTCGCAAAGAAATTCAAGCGACTGAAATTTTTCGGAGATTGACTGACAGTTTATGTTTGCACAGATTATCCTTTATCCTTTGGTTGGTTCGAGAACCAACAATTGCCAAGGGCTCTTGTGTCTGCTTGGCATAAAGAGTTCAAGAAAGGTCAAGAATGAGTGGAAAATCAGGAACACGATTGCCATCCTTGGACAGCATTACAGACGAAAACATTTGTGCAGTTCGAGGCATTCTTGAAGGCAATTGATGGGTGAGAATAATCTAAAATTGCAGAACAGGTCGGAATAAGTTATGGGAGAGCTCAAACCTTAATCACAAACAATCTATAGTTCCATAAAGTGTGTGCCATATTGGTCTCTTACCTTTTGATCGCAGATCAGACGTTGAGACATTTAAGGGTCTATCAGAGACTTATAGCAAAGTCTGCGAAAGAAGATGATGCATTTTTGAATTGGCTTGTGTAACCCGTGACAAAATTTAGGTCCACCACTACACTCCCCATTCAAAACAAGTCAGTTTGGTATGGCAGAGGAAAAGGAAGGCAGCCCCAGTGAAACCAAGACTCGACTGTCAGCTGGCAAGGTTCTTTCAACCATTATTTTTTTTTGACTGGTGACACATTTTGCCCATTGATTTTTTGCATGCATGACGTACAATCAATGTTGCTTACTACAGCTAGCTGTTGAATGAGGTGAGTGGCTGCAAATCGTCTATTTCTAAAGCAGGAAACTACATAGAAAAATAATTATATTTGCCTTTTATTTTTCAATAAATAATTTTTTTTTTTTAAATAAAATTCATTTATATGTGATTTATGCTCGTAATTTGGCCTTTCCTGTTGTAAATTAGGCATTTTGTAAACTTTCAAATCTGTTTAAAAATTGTGTATGCATATGGATAATTATTTGAAATTTTAATAAAAATGGGCCTGTAAATAAATAGTTTCTCATATAAATGTAGATTAAATGTCAATCCTGTATTATGTAAAAATGAAAAATAAATAGAAGTAAACACTGAAAAGTATCATGTTATATAATGTTACCATATGCCGACACGCAAGGATGAGAAAATGTCAGCGGGATTGAAGTATATTTACGCTTATACACAGGCGGGCACTCCCACCAAACAACTATCCTCTTGTGCGCATATATCTTACCATAAGGCGCAACCTCACCATTGCAGGCTGTAATAAATGAAGGCTTCTTGGCATGAAACTTCACTTCACCACCAACTACTGTCTAGAGAAAACCTCGAAGAACAAGAAGATGGAAGAGGCTGAAAGAATTTCCCTGGCCGATTCGACGATGGACCATCCTGCTGGAGCAGCAGACATGGCCGGCCTGCTGAGGGAGTCTTTGGATGCGGATGCTACATTCCCACTCCAGTTTGTCGGACTTCCATCGCCCTGGTCAACGGACGCAGCTACGAGAGCCGGCCCAGTGTGGCATCGCTCAGGAAGAACCGCCTCAGTGAATGATGACCGACACCGACTCGACATTGCACAGCTCTGGGGGTCTCCACTACCACGCTGTAGTGGGAACCCAACCGCCGCTGAGAGGAAGCCTGGTCGGATTTCAACGGACGAGCCGCAACTCTCCGACTGCAGCTGAATCAACTTCACAGGAGACCATCTCCTGGATCCAACAGCTCTTCTCAGAGCTAACGATACAAATGGCCCTTTTCAGGACCACCAAAAGGTTTTAAGGTTCCACTGTCGTCAAAGCCATTTGGGGAAAAATAAAATTTGGTAAAAAATTACAATAATAAGTAAAATAATATCAATTCCTGCTTATTTTTAAGATTCTAACGCTTTGCAATGAGCACCTTTTCATCAGATGTATGAAAACTTTTAAAAAAAAGATTTTTTAATTTAAAAAATATGTTTTTCCTTCTTAGTCAGATTGTTAAGATTGTAACAATAAGAAAGAATAACATCCTTTTTTCAGATTTTTAAAAAGTTTTTAATACATCTGATGAAGCACTGTGCAGCACCATGAAAGTGCTAGTGTGGAAGATTTAAAAAAAAAAAAATGTAATATTTTTATTTTATTTAATATTGATAATAATCATTATATAATGCTAGTTTGCTGAATTAGAAATTCATTAACATAAAAAATAGTTTATTTAAATCATTATATAATGACAGTTAAATTGTTTGAAAGTGTTTATTAACATAGTCATAACTAATTCTCCCAATTAATCTTAAAGTTATTCCTGTTGAGGTCTTCAGGTAAAATAACGTTTTATTAAGATCTCAAAAAATTGGACCATTAAGTTTGAAAATTCAGTTAGAAACTTTAGCTGTTAGTCTATTGTGCATGCACAAACAGCAATATGAGATGCAGTCCGTGCCCTAAGGATTTTCTTTTTGGCAAATATGTGAAGATTTAAAACAGGTGATTGAAGTGTTAGTTTTCCTTCTGCCTGCAAATATTTAATGATCTCTAATGCCTAAATTGATATTAATAAATCAGTACCATCTGTTATTCCATAGCCACAGTGTGAAAATAATGTTTATTATGAAAGTGTTTTCCTTCTGGAGTACTAATGAAATGCTAATATTGTTAAAATGGACAATTATTTTTTACAAGTGAGCCTTTCTGTATCATCTACTCAGAAATAAGATTTTATACATTAAAAAGAATTATTATTTATTGTGAAATGGACCCATAACTTTGCTTTGTAGATTTGGCTTTTTTGTTAAGTGTATGGTCTGACCCATAGGGAAAGACACCCTCCATGTAACAGTTTCTGTCGCTATGTCACCCGCTCCATACCTAGCCCTAATGTGCTTTATTGGATGTCATTTTCAATACCTCAGCATTGAAATCTTTCAGTCTACCCTCAGCCAGGATGCTATTGATGCGAATGCAAGAAGTGACATTCCCATCGGTGGACTATTATCATGAACTCAGAAAGAACAACACACTTTATGCCAAGTCTTAAATAAAAGTGAATGGACTATCCAGTACAAAGGAACTGAACTACCTAACCAAAATAGGCAAAAGTAAGTTAAGCATATAACACAAAACATAAAACAGTAATTGAAAGAACACTAAAACATAGAAAAACATTAATACTAAAAAAAACAAAAACATAAATAATATAACAACGAAACTTAAAGCAGGGAAACCTAAGCAGAACCCTAAACTCCCTTAGCAATCCTTTTCTTTACAAGATAAGTTATTATAAAATTCTCCAGAACCACCCATTTGGTTTTTGTTCCTCCAATTAGCATGGAGAACTAACACCAACTTGATAAGAGTTAACAAATAGTCTCTGTGCGCATCACTCATATTCCTCACATTGATATAACACATGGTAAACATAATCTAGTTCACTGGACGTCCTTGCAACATAATGCTGTTGCTTCTCTGATGCAATCAAATCTATCGGTTTTACACCTGCAATCACCAAACTTGCCTATGAAATTTTACAGTAACCACCTGTTACTATTTACAGTAACCACCTTTTACTATTTACAGTATAAGGTGTTGAGCCCCCAATAAGATATCCTGATTGCTTTTAAAATTTAGCCTATCTGCCCAGACAGGCACTGCATATAGCATAATAACCTCACAGGATACTGTAGTCTTGAAATTATACCCAATCAGGATTGACCACATGTCGAATACCAAAGAAGGCACTACAGGCCTTCCCAGTGGCTTATTGAAGGTGCTTCTTAAATTGCAATTTCTCATCAAGAAATATCCTGAGATACTTTTGAACCTGAATGTACTTTATAACCTGGCCTGCCATAAAAATATCAAGTCGGTGCCAAACGGCCTTTGAGGAGCATCATTGTAGTGTTCTCCAGGCTGAACATCATCTTATGTTAAAGATCCCACAGCTCAAGTATCCTGCAAGTGTGAGTGGCTTGGAGTCAACCTCTCTCCACGAACATTCTTCAACCAGCAAGAGCCCATCATCAGCATAAGCCACAATGTGACACCCACTAGGTAACTTCAACTGTAGAAGAGAATCAAACACCACCACCCACAACAAAGGATCCAAGACGCTGCCCTGGTTGTCTTTTGCTTACCAAAGAAGCAAAATCTTTGTAGGTTGTTGCTTCTTTGATAAGTGTATGGCCCTGATATTGTAGCAGGATGTGTTCCTGGAAGTCGCTTGTTGGAAAATAGGAAGACTTGAAGTACTGACAAAATGCTGGTGATTGAGCCAGTATGCATCGGTTTATAGTTGCTAATCATCATAACACTGTCGTCTAGAAATATCATTGCTAATAATATTTTTTAGCCATATTTCTGATAATTGTTGTCTTTTATAGGAAACTTACCCTTCTACACCTCCTGTGTGGTTTGCAGATTCAGAAGAAACTAGTGTTACAAATGCTGTACAAATCCTTAGTAACACTTCCGGAAGAGATAATCATGTAAGTTAGTATTATTGATTTTAGAAATTTAATGTTTTTAATGAGTTAACAACTAGTAAGGTTATTGTCACCTGAAACAAACATAGAAGCAAGTTTATTAAGAGTAATGAATAAATGCATTATTATTCTTGATAAAATGTGATGAATTTTGTACTTGCATTATAGTGTTTATGTATTAGTTCCTTAAAAAGTTAGTTTAAATTTGGATGTTGGGCAGAGTAGTATTACTACAATATATTCAACTCCACTACCAAATATTTGCTTTTATGTTTCAATTACTAATTGGTGTTTATACATACAGCACAGAGTGGAACAAGGTAGTTTTATTCTCTGTAAGAGTTTAAGATTTTAGCCTGCATGGGGAAATCTGGATTCATTTGCTTTAATCTGGGTTCAATTGTCAAGTTAGTGCCAAAAATAAGGGTGAAGTAAGTTAAGGGTGAATCTCATATTTTAATCGTTTTAACATTATGGTTAAAAGGACAAGAAAAGCATATTGTAATGACCAGTACAACAGACCTGAGTAATAGATTGCTTCCAATAAAATAGAAAGTAGTAGAAAATATAATGGTAGTAATTGAGAAAGAGGCTAAAAGAAACCCTTTAGGTAAAGCTAACAAGTCCATTTAGTATAATAACAGTCATCCTTTGTAATATTGCCTGCCAATGCACCTTTTTATTTTTTTCTCCAGAACCACAATTAAGTATTACATCAGAGGATGGAGATGAATGATGTGTAGCATGTGTGGAAATACCATGCCTGACCGGGATTTAAACCCGGGACCAAACATGTTCAATAAAAAGGAGTTACCAGACCAGGGTAGGAATCTTATGGGAAAATGTGAGAGTGGGCAATCATTCTCACACTTTGACTTGGATCTGATCCTGTAAGAGTATAGAAAAATAAATAAATAATAAGAGGATAGGACTAATAGAATATAATAAGGGAACACCAGTTGACTGTCAGTCTGCGAGAGAGTGCTACAATAATATGAGAGGGTTCTAAGTGAGTTTGAAACGAGAGTGTTCTGGAGGAGGTTATTGAAGAAGCAAATTTGTAGTGCATACATATTTGATGCGATTAAGGTGAAGTCACAAGTAATTCCAGTGTGGATAGTACATGAAAACAAGAAAGACTCTTCGGAAAACAAAGAGCAATTTTTATTGCTCTTTTGTTTTGAAAAGTCAATTTTTCCAGTCTTCTTTGACCCAGTTAGCATGCACTTTGGACCACAAGAGCCTTCTTTTCTTTTTTTTCTTTTGCTCATGGCTGGTGTTAAGAGCTGTTTTTTAGCTGGCCGACAAGCTTTCTATCCAGCTGCTAGAAGTCAGCATCTAACATTAATCACATTTAAGTCTATTCCTTAGGCTGATGATTCTCAATTAAAATTTACAGTATAGTTCTGGATCAACTTTAATTTTTCTCACTAATAGCCGATCCTGTGTTGGAGTAGTGTACTCTTCTTTTAAGGCTGCATTTGCACTTTAAGGCGAAAAGGTGAAATAGAAACTATTTGTAGTTTTACAGATATGCTCAGAAAGAGAAATAATTTTCTAAGCTTGGAGTTATGGAGTAACTCCATAAAATATGAAAAATATAATCTTGTAATAAAAAATGAAATAAACATTCACAAACCACTATTATTGTAACATGAAGCTTGCTAAATAATAATAAAAAAAATAACTTCAAATTACACTGACAACTCTAAGAATGAATATGATCAAGCAGTTTAGCTGCAACACAGAAGTAAATAAAAATTCCTTGTGTTCGAATTAATTTGTATACTACTGTGTTAACCTTGATCCACTCGATTACTATATATATTATAAACCTTTTGAAATAGTGTCTGAAAAATTACAGAATTATAATAATTAAATTACAACATTGTTTAAAAAACTGAAACTCATAACTCTTTGATTTTGTTAAATTATTATCCATATGAAGTAGATGATGCTGTATTTGTTTAATATTTGTCCTAAAAATAAAAAAAATAGAAATTAATTGGAACAAAAAAATTACTGCTAAACCTTTTTTGAAAATTTTATTTAATTCTGAAATTTATTATGTCTATATTAGTTTTCCCTGATTTTAATATGATCTGTGTAGAATAATGATCTCCATTTTTCAGAAAAATAATTTTCATTGTTTCTAGCTGAATAAAAAGATATAAAATCAAGATGAAAATTCCAAGAGATAACAAAAATGCTGTTTCATTTGCTTTTGAAATAGATTGCTGCAGAAAAACCTGTGAATTAATGTAGTGCCGCAACCTATGATTAGCTACTAAGTAATGACAGTAACATATGGGACATCAACAGAAGTGGAAAATACACCTAGTGTGAATTGGTTTGGGTAATAAACTGGAACTGTTTTGTAAAATGTAGATTTTTTGGTTGTTGAAATGTTATCCTTGCTTCACATACTTGAATTTTCATAATGGCATTCCAGCCATCTGCAGAGCATCAATCTGTAAAAGATACAGTAATTTACCAATTAGAAAGTGTTTTTAAATTTTGCAGTAAACCTTCTAATTAATTTTGAAAAATTGGGTATGATTGACCTGTAAAATGCTTCAGATTCTCTTAAGAGTAGGAACATCTAATCAATATTGATATATATTTTTAGGTGATGAATCAAGTTGGAATTCTTGTTAGAGAGCTATGTAGACTTCATAGTGTGAGTGAACCGGCAGAACTTGATCGTCTTTCTTTAGGATTATGGGGGTCTGGACTGCCAGCACCTCCAACACCACCAAATGACCCACCTGATCCTGATGAAGATGAAGAAGAAGAAGATGGGGATGATGATGAAGATCTTCATCTGGAAATGGAAGAACCCGATATTGTCTCAAAAAATAAGGTAATTGTTATTAACTGCTTTTTATAATTTATTTAATATAGAAGTGCCATAGTTTAAAAGCTTATTTAAGAACATCCAGTTTATTTCTGTGGTGGTTTTACTGCTTCAATATATTTTTATTTATTGAGAAAAACTTATGATGATTGTAATAAACAAATTAGCTGTTTATGATGTAGAAATTGCATTCGTTGCTTCCTTCTTATGTGCAATTCCTTCTTAAGTGCATCCAAGTATGTCAGTGCTTAAGATCATTTGTATATCCACCCAAGAAACAAGCACTCAAAACATTTTGTGATAAAATATGTTTAGTAAAAGTATTTTTTATTGATTGAAAGGTGATAAAAAGTTCCTAAGTTATGAAATGTGGGAGATAATTCTTGATCAGATCTTAATCCGTAATTGTAAAAATTAGAGTGCTTGAAATATAATCTGTTATTAAAATCTAAACAAGGTTCTTTTATTTATTAATGTATGTTCTTTGAAACTATAGCTGTTAAAAGGTTGAAGATTTGTAAGTGTCTAGTAACTCATTGCAATACTGGTATTGTGTTGGTAGTAAGCGGTTAACAAAAGGTTTTTTAATAATTTTCAAGTTTCTTTTATAAATGTTGCCTTTTTTAATATTTGTTATAAAAACTTTTACTATTTTTTAAAAAATATTATTCATTTAGAGATTGGAGTCCTTTTGTTGCTGAAGAAATATCCTTAGTTTCTGAAATAATCTAAAATTCAATTAGAGAAAAGGGATGAAGTCCATTCTGCATATTTTAACAGTTCTTTAATCTATTAAGCTCAGAAATTGCGTATACCAAAAAAAGCACAAAATGGAGACAGCAAAATTTTTGGTGCAATATATCTTAATATATATATATATATATATATCAATAGATGATATTTATCTTTTAATAGATGAATTTAATATATTTATAAGGATTGAAATGCATTAATTACAGTCCACTAGTAGAATAAGTTAATAATTTGTATTTCTTCCTACATATTGATGTAATATCTAAGAATGTTTGTATTTTATTATTGCTCATTGATGCAATTTCTTGTTTATACTACACCATATTTAGTTAAAAGAATTGTGGAAACATATACATACAGGATTCAGTGGGATATCTTAATTGGTTCCTGTTTACCAAACTTTTTTTTTCTCTAAATTAACCACAGAAAGTTATGTTTGGTGATCCGAGAGAGGCTTTGTTCTTACTTTTTCATTGTAAGAGTATTAGTGTGTGTTTTTAGATATAGTGGTGTCCTAAACTCCACTTCAGAGCAAGCCATTTTTTTTCCCTCAACATTGAATGAATACTAAAAAAAAGTAGTATACAAGGTGTGTCCCAAAAGAATCTGACCTACTTTGAATTCTCCACACTGACATTATTCTTTGTCATCTGGCTTGTGGCATCCTTCAAAGTTATCCTCATTTGACTGTACGATACACTCCCATCTGTCTTTCCACTTTCTGAAACAGTTCTGGAGTTCAGGTTTTGGAATGGCCTTAAGTGCTCTCATCGCATTCTTCTGAATCATCTCTGTGTGGTCAGTGCCCATTTGAGTGTAGTTTTTGGTTTTGGAAAAGTTGCAAGGAGCTATGTTAGGACTGTACAGAGGCTGGTGAAGTTGCCTAATTTGGTTTTTTGCCAAAAACTGTTGCACAACGTTTGATGAATGTGCTGGCACATTATCGTGATTAAGCCAGTTGCTGGTCGCCTAAAAATGCAGCTGTTTTCTCCTCACTATTCACACAATCTTCTCAGAACTTGAAGGTAAAATTCTTTGTTAATTGTCTGACCTGTTAGAGAGTATTCATGATACACAACACTTTCGTAATCAAAGAAAACAATCAACATTGCCTTGATATTGCTCCAACTTTGACGTGCTTTTTTCAGTTGTGACTCGGATGGAAGCTTCCACTGTGAAGACTTGTTTTGTTTCAGGATTATTACCGTAAACCCGCGATTTGTCATGGGTAATTATCTTTTTCATCACATTTTCATCATTAGTGACTTACCAAGTTATCCTGAGCGACTTTGAAGCGAAGGTTTTGCTGCTCTACCGACAGCAATTTTAGAATGAATTTTGAACAAACATGAGTCATTCCCAAATTATTGGTTAGAACTTTCCAAACACTTGTTTTTGGAATTTCAAGATCACTTCCTAGTTTGTGCACAATTAGATGATTTTTTTCAACTGCAAGTCGCACACACATAATTTTTTCTGGTGTTATTGTGGTCAAAGGTCGGCCAGAACATAGGTTACTTTCAACAGATGTGTGGCCATTTTTAAATCACTTGTACCACTCTTTTATTTGTGTTTTGCCCATACTTGTTTCCAAAGGCCTTCTGCATCATTTCAATAGTTTCTACACATTTTTTTTCAAGTTTGAAGCAAACTTAATGCAAATTTGTTGATCTGGCCTCTCCGACATTTTCAGTAATTACAAAATCCAACGATCATCAACAAAGCACTCTAAATAAAGACACACTGTGCACGAAGTAATGTGTTCTGTTGACATCTACGCCATCTGGCTTGTTCAGGAGAAGTTATTAGTTATGGTTGTACCTCGCAGAGTTTGCTACGAATGTTGGTGTGTAAATTTGAAAGTAGGTTGGATTTTTTTGGGACACACTTCATATATTGCAAATAAAAAAGATAAATTAAGTGAATTTTAATGTAATAAAAACAGAGGGAAAAGTTATTTTTGGGGATGCTAAAAGCTGACAAAGTGTAAGGAAATTAAAATTCAATGGCACCAAAAGGAAATCACATTCTAAAAGCTGAAAAATTTCAAAATGTAAGGAAATTAAAATTCAGTGGCATCCCAACCCCTGTAGGGGAAGACACCCACCAAGTGACAATTCTGGTCGCCACACCACCCCTCCCGTTCCTAGCCCTGAGGGGCTTTACCGGGA
>JAAAKQ030495607.1:6727-20928 GCA_010016005.3 Zanna intricata | reverse complement strand
AGTGTGGTTAATTGAAACCCAACCACCAAAGAACACCGGTATCCACGATCTAGTATTCAAGTCCGTATAAAATTTTTTACCTTTACTAGGATTTGAACCTTAGAACTCTCGACTTCGAAATCAGCTGATTTGCGATGTCGTGTTATCCAGCAGACCAGCCCGGTGGGCTTTCTTAACGGTTATCCGAAATGAAGTTCACGATTAATTAAGAAAACTCCTATTTAAATCCCAAAATTGTTTGGCGTGTGAGGCAGTATCAAACTTATATAAACTTATATTATAACTTATTATAAATTGAGAAAAACAGTTTTTCGTATTCTAATGAAAAAAAAAAACAAGTTTTTTTTTGTATTTCAAAAAAGGTTATTTAAAGATTTATGTGCCGTTTTGATCGACCATCTTTTGCCAATATTGAGATAACAATCACTCACAGTAGAAGTTCTGTATTTTGTGGATGAAAACTTATGATAAGTTATTTTCACAGGCATTTTTTTGAAGCCAACTTTATACCGTTAAAATACTTTTGTAGAGACCGAAACAAATGGTAGTCTGACGATGCAAGGGCAGATCTAACAGAGGTCCGTTTACGACAATCAACTTCATGGGCAAGTTTCCTCAATTTTCGACAGGTCACCAAAGATGTCTGGGGTGCAGCGTTGTCGTGATAGGAGAATACGAAGAAACTTTTTTCCAACCTTAATATTTTGACTTCCAGAATCAAATTAATATTCAGTTTTTATCCTCAACTATAACAGCTGTTTACTTGTTTCATACGTAACTTGACTTAGTAAGTCCAAAAGACAATTAAATCAGTTGAATAAATAAATGCATTAATTATTACAGAATCGATTTAAATATTTATATTACAAATAAAAAGACCGGTATCAATCGAATTAAAACAAACAATAAGTTTCCATTTTACTCTTTATATATAAATTATATATATATATATATATTTGAAATAAACTTCAATAACAAATGTAAATGAATTTTATCTAATTATTTAAAATTAAACTTTTAATCAAAACTTTACTTGATAATCCAAACTATTTTTAACCGAAAGTATTATCAGTAATAAATAACGATGATGATGATGATTATTAAATTAAATTATCAAAAATACATATTATATTATCAATTATCAATTTTTATTCATTTTAAATCTAAAAATGGATTTATACGCCTATAAATTTACTTAAACATTAAATTTTAAACGACAAAAATTGTAAAATTAACATTTTAAAAATAGACATAATAAAAAATAATGAGCACAATTTCTAAAAAAAAAGAAGCTGACAACACAGTTGTTTCTGATGTACGGCTTAAAATCAATTAACACACAACTTAATTTAATATATTTATGATTATATTTAAATATAATATTTTTTTCATTTATTTAATTCAATAGTTCTAACTAAAGCGCACGCACATACTGTATTTAATTCGCGTGAGTGGGACGGTACTAACCGCGGCGGTCAGCACTAACTAAACTAATGTAATGTCAAATTTAAATAGAACGAATAAATTTCGCCTCCAGGGCCGGCAGACTGGTGTAGCCGCGAAGATTAACGCACCAGGCACCGAGTCAACCGGGCCATCGAGTTCGAGATCCAGCCAGACCGAGTTACTTTTTTTTTTACAAATTACATATTAATCATTTATTTAATTCTACCGCTCACTTGCGACGTCACAACATAACAGTATTTTAGAGCATTTTTTGGGATGGGAGTGCAATTTTTAATAAAAGTTTTTTTAGTAAATGTTATTTTTTAATTCTTAACACATGTGCCTAAGAAAAATATGACTTTAATTAAGCGAAATTTCGAAATACTGGGGTGACATTGCTATACAGCCTCACCCCTTGACCTTTTAAGTTGAAATTTTAGCCCCATATGTAGAAGTAATATGATCAAGTTTGGTCAAAATCGGTCCAATAGTTCTGGAAATATAAGGTGATTTAGAGGCCGATACCGAACACACACAAGTACATAACGAACATTAACATCCAGAAAATTTCCATCTGGTTTTTGGGGTCCTTAGGTGTCAAAACGTCAGGATCCGATGAAAACCGTATACACCCAAATTGGTCAGATACAGTACTTTACTCTCTAGAGCAATAGCGCTATCTAGACGGGAAAGTAAAGATTGGAAATAATTTATTTGAATCTACTTCGTAAAAAAATAATTACAGTCGCTGTACATTTTAGTGATGAGTATGTCAAATAAAAAATTTTTTGTACATTAAAAACGCAAAAATCTGATTGTAATTATTATTAGTCGTCAAAATTTAGAAAACTTAATTGACTACAGGGGGAAATAAACTGCTGATCGGCGAGTATCCTATTACCAGTACACTATACCCTTTCTACTGTACTATCAGCAATGCTAATTCTTCAATCCCCTTTGTAGCCATGCACAGTAGTTCTTCAACTACCGTACATCAATGTATTTAGGCTTTCTAAACTTTGATAAATAACACATCCAGTTCTTATTTAAATACTATATACATTGCATTGTTTCTCGACAGAAAGAGAACATTAATTTGTTTATAAAATCTGTTTCTAAATCTGTTCTAGATAGTTTTAACAAATGTAGAGTATCTGAAGTACAAGTTATATTAATCATCATTGCTTTCTCCGATAGTAAAGATCTGCATAAACAGCAAGAGTTTGGTTAAATATCAAATGAATTTTGATGAAATGCTAATGTGCAAATGAAAAAAACAAGAGAAAACCACTTCATGCTTACTTTTTTTAAGCGTGGCATTCAAAGTTTATTATTCTTTAGAAATATTTTTGGAAGTATCTGTTGTCAGCTCACCGACAACCGCTTTGTAAGACACGTAAAATAGAAACAATTTTATCCAAAATATTCTCCTTGAAAGCCGATTCCTAAACGATTAAAAAAATGTTAAGTATTGTAAAAAAAAATAATTACATATTTCTTACATCCATAAACAGTGTAAGGCTGAGCGAAGTCCCATGGATGTAAAAAAAAAAATCTGTACAACAGTATTTAATAATAAACTCTTTGCAATTTAAATTTTAAATATAAATCTTGTAATCATAATGTGTTTTAGGTTTCGGTTTAAATTAAAAACAATCAACGCTTGTAAGGTTCTATTTATGTATACTCCCAAATTCTTCGTCTTTGTGTATTGTAATGCAACCGCAAAATTATTTTTATAAAAATTATTCGTACAAAAGTCGGTTATATATGAATTTTTATATAACAACTAACGAGGATATTATCTAACAACAGCGGTTCATAGAATATTATCTAAAATACTATTGAATAAATTTGAAAATACTTTGGATAAACAATAGATGATTATCAGGGTAGATTTAGAAAAGCAAAGTCCTGTTCGAAGTAAATTTTAAAAGTTTTGTTAACTTAATTTAAGTAACTTCAATTTAATTTTTTGTTTGTATCTTGCTCTAAACATTTTAATTGTTTATACGAATAGCTGCTCGTATAAATAACTAGTACACATGCATTTATATTTATTTGAATTTACAAATTTACATTTTTTTTATTTATTATTTAATGATATTTACTTATTTTACTTTTTAACCGATTTCAAAAAAGGAGGAGATTCGGGATTTTTTTTTAATGTATGTTACGCAATATCTCCGACGTTAGTATACCGATTTTGATGATGTTTTTTTAATCGAAAGAGTATACTTTCGGAATGGTCCCATATAAATTTTAACCAAATCCGATAATAATCTTAGGAAAAATACAAAAAAAAAATCAATTTTTTTAATATATGTTACGTAATATCTCCGACGTTAGTAAACCTATTTTGATAACTTTTTTTTTAAATCGAAAGAGTATACTTTCGGAATGGTCCCATATAAATTTTAACCAAACCGATGATAATCTTAGGAAAAAAAACCAAAAAAAAAAACAATTTTTTAATATATGTAATGCAATATCTCCGACGTTAGTAAACCGATTCTGATAAAAAAAATTTTAATGGAAAGAATACTTTCGGAATGGTCCCATATAAATTTTAACCAAATCCGATGATAGTCTTACGAAAAATACAAAAAAAAGAAGATATTTAATATATATTACGCAATATCTCCGACGTTAGTGAATCGATTTTGAATAATTTTTTTAATCGCAAGAGTATACTTTTGGAATGATCCCATATTACTTTTAACCAAATCCGATGATAATCCTAGGAAAAACACCAAAAAAACCGAACATCTCGACGCCCTTATCCGCTAACCGCTCGCACCAGTACCGTGTTGCTCTGTTCCCTGTATGACTAAAATATTAATAACAGCCTATGTTACCGTTGTTTAGTCTCCGTGGAAATATTTATGACACTTCTTTTTCTATTTTTCTTCCGTAAACAATCTTTCCTTTTTTTCTTGGTTACTTTCCTCTAAATTCCATTTAAATATTAAACCTCCATTTGATATTTATATAAAATTGTGAAAAAGTGTATTATCCCTAATTGTAAAATTATAATAAAAATATTTTTATTTATATTTATATTACGCAATAATAAACTATAATTTTGCAATATTAAATAAATAGTTATCAAAAAAGCTCCCAACCGACATGCCCTGCATAAAGCGCGTTAAATATTATATTATATATATATATATAAATGTACTAGATACCACTAAAATTGTGAAATAAAATAATTTCAAAAAATAAAAACAGACTTCAAAAAATAATAGTACTAAAATGTTACAAATAATTATATTTTTATATACTTACTAAAGTAAAAGTACTTACAACACATAACTATTTTTGAAATCGGTTCCAGCCAACACAAATTAAACATAAAGTTACTTAAAGTTAGTACCTCAACCGATCGGTAGGCAGCTAAATCGGCTAAACGGGATTCTCACATGTAAAATAGGATTTCAAGAGTATATAAGCGAGGGCGTCTCACGATCATACCTCATCTTGAGTACGCTAAGGCATATACACTTGATGATAATAACTTATGTACCTAACCATCTATAAAGTATTTTTATATATTATTTTTGTACGATGCATTTTATTCTTATATTAAATTTTTGTAGATCTCATTTCACGGTAGTAAAACTTCTACTACTAATTTCGCATTATCTGAAGTAGTATTTGTATTATATAGACCACAGGCGTTTTGTTTTGTCAACTTGTGTTGGCTGGCACGTACTTCAAAAATAGTTGTGTTGTAAATACTTTTACTTTAGTTAATAAATAGAAATACAATTATTTGTAAATTTTTTAGAACTATTATTTTATGAAGTCTGTTTTTATTTTTATCTGTTATAAATTATTTTATTTAATGATAAAAAAAAAGGTTTCTTTAATTACGAAACAAAAGGAAAAATTATTATAAAAAACACGGAGATGAACTAGGACATAAAAATCAAACGGCTTGATTGGGAAATTAATTAATTGGTAACTAAAGTTCTTAAATTAACACGAAAGACTAATTAATTTTACACCTACTGTATACGTCTAATGAATAAATTAACCAATTATATATAAGGAATTATCTTTTAATTAATCTTAATATAGAAAATTCATATTCTTTAATTCACGTTTGCATAAATTTCCTCTTCAAAAAAAATAAAATTAATGCATCATGTTATGTCTTAAGGTTATTATTGTTCATATATAATGCATTCTGAAGGTAGATTGCGATGTTAAGGAGCATAAGGGGCCATCATTTTGGATAGAACTATCATAACAGAGAACGTTTATCCTTACCGATGTTTTAGTCGTATAAAATTGATAAGAATAGATATAAAATTTACGTGTATATTTTTCGTTTTAAATATTTGTAAACCCTGTGTGCACTTTAATTAAAAGAATTAGTGCGATACAATATGACAAAACAAACTATTATCGTATTACCTTTAATAATTAGCTAATTTACATACACCTAAATTTCTTCTCGTATTATTTATTTTATTTTATCGGAAACGAATGTTTGACTACGATGCAATCTAGCAAAAGGATTCACGAGTAAAAATTTTAAAAACTAACGCAGTAAAAACTTTACTAAAATAAATGATTAAGATAAAATTCTATTTTGTTTAGTTTTCTTTATTTTTAAAGTGAATATATCTTAAAAACGTCGCAAGAGTATGAGACGCATGAAGCAGTTCGATGAAACGAAATCACGAGATAGATCCCGATCGGAAATTTAAACATGAAAATATGTAAACGTGACACTTTAAAAAAAATAAATTGTACATAATTTTAGAGAAGAAGGATGTAAAAGATTTGTACGAAGCCAATTTCATACTTCCTACTTACCCTCTCTGACCGGGCCTCATGTGATCGTCGCAAGTTACAATTGGATTTCATCATACAGACGATTTCAAATATGCGTCGTGAACGAATGTGCGCTGTTCGATGGCGATAAATTTATCGTTGCATGATCGGAAAATTCTGAATGCTACAAGAAAAATCGAAAAAAGGTGTTCACTCATATCAACTGAACAAATTAAGAGAATTTTGAATGCGGAAAAACTGTGCGTCATAGAGGAGGCGAGTACAAACGCTGGGAGTACATATCCAGATGGTCTCGCAACGTCGTCACCGATGTCAGTTGACGATATTAAAACAGAAAATAATGGGAAAATTTTGCAACTGTCTACAAGAATGATGAAAAGATAATAATTCGCGAAGTTTAATGTTACTTATAGTTAATATTATACTCATGTCTCAAGTAAGAGAAGTTACAAGAATGGTTTGTTGAAAAATTAATTTGATCGGGCGTATGATTTTCGGGTCTTTCATGGTTTCTCGAAGATGTAAAACCAATAAAAGATTTGCTGTATTGGTTTTAGCCGAATTATTTCCAAATCAAAAGTAACTAATCTTTGTACGTTCGATCCGCAGACAGGTGTTGAATAATAATAAAATGCCACCGTTGTCCAATTTACATATTTATGTAAATACTTGCGGGTGTACCGCTGATACAGCCTACATTAATTTTTTTTTATGTTTAGTATAATTTTACTGGAAAAAGTTTAATCTAATAAAAATTTATTAATAAAAGTTAAAAATGTTTTTTGACAATTTTTTTACAAAAGAGAGATGTTCTTGTCTAAATTTCTAACAAGGGGTTTTTACAGATGGCTCGGCAAAATATTATTATTTCAATTATTTATAGCTCTACACACTTTCCATTTTTCTTTTTCTTTTTTTTTTTTTTTAAATTCTAGGGGAATTGCTCGCTCTAATTTGCCAAATATCCCCTGACCGCGAAACCAAGTAACTACATAGCGCGGATAAAAGCCGTGATGGAGATGTTAGCACTCATATGTAAAAAAATTCTAGGGAAATCAACAAAAACAGATAAAAATATGAAACAATTTTAAAACTTGTTTGGGGAATTTCAAACAAGGGTTCCTTCTACTCTTAGTAACACAATGATCACTAATTAAACGAGGAAAAAAGTCTAGTTAAATTACCTGGAAAACATTTAAATAAATAAAAATAGATTTAAAAAAACCCAGAATATTTAATTAAAACCTAGGAAAGTCTACAGGAAGTAGAGTCCTTCATACGATTTACTTGAGATATATGTACGTGTACACACTAGTGTTCCCCCGTCGCGGCTTCACCCACAATATTTTTTTAATAACAAGCTTATTTATTTCACATATGAATGCTAACATCTCCCATCACGGCTTTTATCCGCGCTATGTGGTTACTTGGTTTCGCGGTCAGGGGATATTTGGCAAATTAGAGCGAGCAAAACCAGCCCTTCACGTCTAGCCAGAGGGCTCAGCCCCTTGGATCCCGCTGTATTCATTAAACTCATGCTTGTGAGAATAATAATAATAATAAATAAAAATTACTTTGGTGAGTGCAGGATCCGAAACTTCAAGTGATCTTAGAAGGTGGGCTTCAAAACAGTCGGTCTCCATCTTAAATATATTAGGTATAACTGGTTACCCGTACTTCGTACAGATAAAAATGTATTTTGCCCGGTTCTTAGCGTTACCTGACAAACATCATTAGAAGGTGACCGTAATTCGTTTCTCATTTTTTTTTTTTTTTAATTACTTTTGTTTTTAATTCAAGTAACCGGAGACAGATGCAGCCAGTCTGTCACACATACAGTAACAGTGGCTGTATTGGTTGAGCGGCTGCGCCGTACACCACTGTACCCCTTAAAAAATCAAAATTAAAAAAATCCGAAAATGATTTTTGGATATTTGTCTGAAGAGTATTAGCAAGCCCAGATCTAGTGAATATCTTATTTAGTATAGTCGGAAATAGGGAAAAATTTGCAATCATTGTTCAACATTTTTTTACAAGAACTAATTTAGAAAAATCTAGAAATTAGTTTTTAGATATTTACATGAAAATTACACGCACAAAAAATCAAGTTGATATCTTCATCTGTATTGAAAAATTAAAAAAATTACAACTCGCTGTTCACTGTTACACCATTTTAACTCTTAAAAACTCGGACTTTCAAAAAACCCTTTCTTAGTATGCACGTATAGCGTAAGAATTACATGTATCCAAATTTTCATCTCATTATTTCAGTAGTTTTTGCTTGGTGTTGATGAATCAGTCAAGTCAGTCAGGACAAGTTGCTTTATAGGTACAGATTTACAACATAAGAAATACATCTACACATCCAACTCCCCCCCACACAAAATGCATCTGTTAGATTACATTTGTATATATATATATATGTGTGTGTGTGTGTGTGTGTGTGTATTCTAGCTGGATGTACAAAACTTCCTGTTAAGAAATCACCAAAATATAGGGTAGGAAATATTAGAATACCGTTTTCCTACGGTGGCAATACATCTTTTGAACGTCAAACTTTGGAAAAATTAATCGATTTTTAACGACTGAAAAGAACATTTAATAATTTACATCAATCTCTTTGTACACAAGCTTGACAGCCAAGTTATCTCAACAGAACACATATTCCATCTCCCCCATCACCACTAACAGTAACTCAATCCTAAACAAGTAAAAACAGATGGGTAAAAAAAGAAAAAAAAAATCATAGAGTATAATTTACAACGGTGATTATTTATTTTTTTTTATAGTTTTCTCTCTTTTCAATTAACACTAACAAAGAAATTACGCAGAGAAATCAATACTACAATTATTTCTTAACGTAAATTTATAAACGCCTAGTTCAAAAATTCTACATCTCAAAATTATTTTAAATATTAATTATTATACCTGTGTACCAAATATTAATTTAAATAGCTGATGATTTCTATTGACAATATTTTTGTGTATATTCTTATCATTTTATTAAGCTATACTCATATTTGAATAAATTATAATAAAACATTTCAAGTGAAGTATTTTTGACTCATTATATTAATCTTATTGTAAAATTATAACTACAATAAATATCGATTAAAAAAAAAAAAAAAGAGCATGCACCTATTAAAAAATAACGATAATAAAGTTACAATATGTGTATCTAACCATGATCAGATAATGAGAATGAAGATTGAAAAGAAATTTGCATCTATCTATTAATTTTTTGCCTTCTCCCCTGTTTGTAGACAAACTGAAAAAGTTGAACATACTGACATCAAAAATATTCACTCTTAATGTATATATCGTAGAAAATAAATATCTATCTATTAACCAGTAAATAAAACAAAGTGTCCTGACTGACAGATTCATCAATGCGCAGAAAAAACCGCTTACCTAGGTAAGAAGTAGGTAAGATAGGTCAATTTTGAAGGGTATATCATTTTTATAACGTAAGTACCCATTAAGGAAGAATTTTGGATAACTTCCAAAATCTAATCTCAGGAATTGAAATCAGTCGAAACATAGTTAGTAATAATGATTGTATTCTAGGAGACAAACTCCAGTCCATTTCTCTATCTTTCAAGCGTTCAAATTCGATGAGAAATATTGTTACTTTATCGAACAACTTTTTTTTATGCGTACGTGAGTTTTAATTTATTACTCGGTCGCGGTGTCAGTCCGTTTGGTAAAATCTGTATAATTCCGTGATGGGATTTAAATTTGTAAATGTTTACACACGCGTATGAAAACAAATTATATTCGATAAGTTGGTATTCCAACTACTGACGAATTCCGAAATTATAAATTCTCTCTTTTTCTGTTTAACCTCCAAAACTACCGTAAGGTACTACTTCAGAGGATGAATGAGGATGATGTGTGTGAATTTGAATGAAGTGTCTTGTACAATCTCAGGTCGACTATTCCTGAGAAGTGTGGTTAATTGAAACCCAACCACCAAAGAACATCGGTATCCACGATTTAGTATTCAAATCCGTATAAAAATAACTACCTTTACTAAGATTAGAACTCTCGACTTCGAAATCAGCTGATTTGCGATGTCGCGTTAACTACTAGACCAGCCCGGTGGGCTGCCAAAATTATAAACTGGCACGGTAAAAGGTAACGTATAGTAAATTTGATTCTGACTATAAGATTAAAATGTCTTTGTTTTAATTTATAACAAATTAAAAACGATTACAACATATAAAACAAATTATAAATAACAATTATATATAATATTTGTTATATAACAAATATATTACTATATTTATATTCTATGTATCAATATTCTATTAGGTAAAATTATTATTAATATTATTTTTATTCGTGAAAAAAAAAATGAACATACCAAATCCTTAACAATATAAATAATAAATCAAATTGCAAATATACCCACTAAAACATCAACCTTTTAATTATGGTAGAATTTAAATAAAAATTTAATATTTCTTTTGATAATTTATTCCAGGTACAAATCCAAGCGAGCGAACCCGCGAGAAAGAGATACTAAACAAATAAATAAACGGAGAAGAAATTATAAATAAGATATATTCTTAAATAAGGGCTTAAAATAATATTGTAAATGTAAATAAATCTATTTCGAAAAAATTAGAGCACTTGTAGCGAGAAAAAATACTTATACTCTGAAGATCTTAAGAACCATGGGAAAAATATCGTTTTATTACGCATTAAAACTTGTTCTTCACGGAATAACTCTTGTGATTTGTATGAATTAAATAAAAAGTACCCTGTACTACAATTTCAATGTTGCATTTACTTCTTCAAAAAAAAAGAAGAAAATTGAATAAAAACTTAATGTTTAAGTATTTTAGATATAATTACCAGTCGTTAAATTATTTTTTTATATTAAATTTATCTGGTGGTCCATTTCAACATGACCACCGTATAAATCGTTATTTTTTCTATCAGTAATAAAACTTCCTTAATCTCTCGAGGGATTGTAAATCTGGTGACGCCTGTTACTAGACAGGCTTTCCTCCCGATGGTGCTGTTTGTTTGTCTCTACAACGGTTCCTCCGAGGGGAAAATCGTCCTTTTTCATCACCCATACTTTTTCCTTCTTCTTGATCTTTTCCTTCCTTCCATTCTGGATTAATTTTAGAAAGAGATCTTCTCTTGTACTAACCCTTATTATTTATCGATATATGCGTAATAAACAAAATAGTTGATGAGCAAATCGAAAAAACTCCTCCTAACCATTTTTTACAATAAAATAACAAAATTCTGTTCCTAAGATATAAACTGAGAACATAAGTTTGTATAACATACATCATAATGACACAAGAGGATTTAAAAAAATTGAAAAAAAAAACATAATTAAGGAAAATAACGTCTTCCGAACAATAAAAACACTTTTCCTCAATACTATTCTGTATTATAATATTCCGGAAAGCTTAACAGAATAAAACTCAACGTATAAAATACAATGAATTATAGAATTTTTACTTTACGCATTTATTCTGATACGTGATAAATTAATAGATTTAAATCCAATTACATCCCACGTTATAGATATAACTCGCTAAAATAACAAACAACACATGAACTACCATTAATGTGTTCTTTTCTTATCTTTGTTTCGGGAACACTTTTAAATTCATAGGACAATTTTATTTTAAGAAAATAATTTTTATTATATAGGAATAAGGGTAATTACCAAATGGATTCAAAATGGATATTTTTCATTAATGAATTTAGAAAATGAGCTTTCTGGTTTCTTAAATAGTAATAAAACATATTATTATATATCCGAGTAATGGTTGCGGGGGAAATGCAAATTTTATACGTGAATGGTATTCTCGTAATTCTCATATCTCAGAATATATATAAAATTCATTTTCATCCCCATCCCCAATTCCATAAAAAAAATACGTCAAATTGAGGATTATCGACCTTAAATTGAACGCAACTCAGAAATGACTCAACCAATCAAATTTCCCCATGCAAAACGTCAAATATGCCTACTACAGCATATTGATCTTGATGGAGTTGATCTAGTATTTTTTGGAGATTTTCGAGCCACAAATTTTATACATAGGTATATATATATATATACATACACGAAAATACATTTTAAATGAACAGTATTTTCGTACGCTTCAAACCTTATAACGTAGAGAAAGTTCAATTTCATCCCCCCACCCAACAATTCAACTGTGTGACCGAAAATAATACCATAGTTTTCTTCGAAAAATCTGTAAAAAAAAATTAATGTAATTTTGGAACCAAAATATGTATCCAGATATGAGATAATTTTGATTTAGATAGAAAAATTAATATGAACAAAGAATTACTAATATTAAAATTAGATTCGCATAAGCAAAGAGAACTGTATCGCAAAAAAATTTACAAAGTAAATATACATCTAAAAAAATTCTTTGAAATATTTACATAGAGTTATTGTCCTTTTTCTTTTTTTGTAATGATTAGTGAATATACAGTAATGAAACAATTATAGTCATTTTAAATGTAATGATTGGGGAAATTATTCGATAGGTGGCCCGATAAAATTCGAAATGAAGAGATCTGAACAAGAAATGAATGGCAGTCACTTTAGTAAAAAAAGAGATGTGTAGAAGATAAAACTGTAAAAGAAAAAAATGATTCTTACACAAAAAAAAGGAGAAGAAAATTAAACAAAAACAAACGTTTACGCCTACGCGAACACATAAACTGTACTCTGTCTTTCTCTCACTTTTGTGTGTGTGTATATCTATATATATAAATATATATGTATGCATATATGTATGTATATATACACTCCAAAAACTATATAACGAATTATTACTCGGTATATCATATCAATTATCAAGTCATATTAAAAGAGGAAAATTAGAATTCCTTTCCTTAGCTCCAGTTTTTAGCTAATTACCATTTTCAACAGTTTAGAGAGCATTTCATTTCATTCCGTTTTACAAGTTAATTACTTCATTTCCTCGTTTGACATTCAACATTCAAATGGATGATTTCTAAATTAATTTCAGTAGACATTCGCTCGCTAGCATCTGTTACTCAAATTTATTAATACTACTCTTATTACTATTACCTAAATAACTTTCCGTCGAACACTGAATAGTTTTCTGTTTTACTGAAAACAACACGGTACAAAAACCTAACTGAATTCCATTGCGTACTAGGAATTTATAAACTTAATTAAATACGTATTTAAAATATTTATAAAACACTAAACTTTTATCGATTTAACAAATAACAAACAAAACGTTTGAAAGTAATTACACAGATTAAAATAACTGAACTGTACATAACATTAAGACAAGCAAGAAACAATGAACGTGAAATATATATATATTTCATTTTAACAATGTAAATATTATCATTATAATATATACCCAAAAAATTTACCTATAAATTTGAATAAATTGATTTATTTATAAAATGATCTCCATGGAAGAATGGTAGCATCATCTGGGAAGTACCGGATTCGATTCCGATCAAGCATGACATTTTTCATACGCTACAAAACTTCCATCTCCATATTCTGAAGTACAAGTTTCGAGCTTTTGTAGTAGATTAATTTGTCCAGGAGAAAAAACCCGTACAAAAAAGTTATTTCTGTTAATACGTTTGTCAACGTTAACTTATATTAAAATATTAATGTTATTTGATATTTTTTATAAAATGCGTAACGCGCATACCTTAAATTAAAATAAAAAAATAGACTTTCCACTTTTTAATTAACTTAATTATCAGTTACTAACTTCAATAATGAACTGGTCGTCTAAACAGTAAAAAAGGGTTTTTATTTCCTTTAAGAAGTTTCAATCTGTTCTCAGGTGGCTCTTTAGTACCTGAAGAATAAGCGATCTATAGTAGCATATCCTATTTTATAGCCGGTCAACCGAAAATTATTGATCAATATTGAACTTTTTTCATCCTTTTGTAAAGAT
>JAAAKQ030495596.1:0-20928 GCA_010016005.3 Zanna intricata | reverse complement strand
TTTACTAGCCAGATTTTAATAAATTTTGGGTAGCTTTAATTTGGCAAGTGTTGATAGAATATCCTTTATATTAAAATCCTTAAACCTCTTAGTAGCGGACACCTCCCAATAACGGACAAAAAATAATTTCTCTTAACTGTCCACTATTAAGAGGTTTTACTGTAGGTAGTTTTTTCTTGACTGACAAATGTAGAAGTTGTGTTGTTTTGTGCATGCAGGGGTTATGAATGCCAAGGTTAGTTGCAAAAACTCTTGCTTACAACTGCTTTGGCCAGCTAACTACTTGAGCAGCTTTCTCTGTGTCCTTAATCTAAGACAAGTGACTTAATTTAATAAAAAATTTTGAGCATTTAGCCTGTAGTGAAAAAGAAGGAATGAAGGAAAGAAGAAGGAATTATTGTTCACAGACAAACCCTTCTGAGTAACTCACATGCATATGAACAAAAATCTATTTTATATACATATAGGATACAATATATTTGTATACATGTAGGAGAAAACATAAGTGATGTTTTACTTAAAACACTACATGCTTGAAAAGGTGATTAAACTTTGTTATAAAGATGCATGTGTAATCAGATTTGAATTAAAGCTAGTAATGAATAGATTTAGATCCTGACTGATTAATTTTAATTAGTGTTCAGCATCAAGCTTATTGGTTATATAAAAGGTGTAGGGTCTGTCAGTCAACAGGGTTCATCAATTAATTTTACTTGTATTCTACTAGCTTTTAAGAAGAAATTTCTTTAAAAAGTTTACTACTCTCATATTATCAGTGGATTTTCAGCTTAACATGTATTCTTGTATTTTTTCATTTATTATTTCTGTGTTATAGAAATAATAAAATAGAACTGAGGTTTAATTAATTCGGTTCTATTTCAGTATTTGTGTTATATAAGTAGATTTTAATTAGAAACTTTTTTACTTAAGTAAGATTGCCTGCTATTGTTATTAGCAGCTTCTTTGAGGGTGTAAGATTTTTATCATTGAAACATGGAATTGTTTCATGACTTAAAAATGTTATGTTACTTTTTAATCCTTTACCTATAATATATTTTTTTATACGTAAATATAATATCATTCTCAGTCCATCAAAATTTGTATTCATAACTTCTTATGATTTTTTTTCGTTTAAGCTTTATTACTTCTAAAAAAATGTATTAATTTTCTGTGGATTCTCAAATCATTACTAGAAAAGCAATTTAAAATAATTTGCTTATGACAGTATTAAAAATGAATACTCAAGTGGTCCCTTCAAGAGTGTAGAAAATTTAATTTTTAAAAGGTTGTAGTAATCCAACTAAAGCGTGAAAAATGCCATGCCTGATCGGGATTCAAATGTGGGACTTCCGGATGAAAGGGCAAGATGCTACCACTCGCGCCACGAAGGCCGGCATAAATAAAACTTGCTCTTCTAAATTGTAATGAAGCTCATGTTCGTTGGGCATAAACTCACCATCTAATAATGCATTGTCATTCTCTGACTTTTCTTCAGAATCAGATTCTTCTTTAAATTTGTTATTTTAATCCCTGTCCTTTTGACAGAATTGTTTATGGACTAGAACTGTATTGCCTAATTCTTCTCCATTTTTTTTTTTGTAAAAAGCAGTTTTTGAATTTTTCATATTAAAAGTGATAAATATCAATTGGATAGGTACCAAATTATAGCTTGTAGAAGGAATATCCAAAAGGAAATTTTGTAACTGCCACTAATGTCCTGTAAGATCTGCGTTGTTAAAACTGATGTGTATTGAGCAAGTTTTTGGTCGTAACACCGAACCTTTGTCACAAAATTTTTTGAATAACTTTTGTGACATAAGTCATAAAGTTACTTAAAGATTGGTTTAGCCATCTTTAAGTAACCAACAAACAACATAAGATTTTGTCTCTAAATAAGCTTTCATCACAAATACATATTTTTCAATAATTAATCGCATTTTAACAAACAACTACAACAAGCACGCACGCGCGCACACACACACACAGACAGAGTTGCACAATCTTGTTCAAAACTTAACTCAGACTGACTGAGTGACTCTGACTGAGCTTAACTCAGACTGACAATATTCAAATGGAACCAATAAACAATTCTCCCCATTCCAGGTCCAGTCATACCAACAACTTCCACATTATTTTATTCATCTCTAACTAATATATTCATTTTAACAAATATATGAATTTAGTACAAACTACTGAGTGATGGTGCCTCTTTTAAATTGAACACTATATATATATAGTTTTTAAATCACTGAAGATGGGCTTAGGCTTGAAAAACTTTTGATGACATAAAAAAGTAAAGGTAAGAATGTTTCTTTATTCTGTACTTTGCAGAGTGACTGAAAAAAAATAAAAATATATATATATATATATATTGCATAAAGAGAGAGCTAAATTTTACGTACAGAGGATGTGGACTACAAGTGAAGTTTAATTTAAATAAATTAATATATATTTTATAAATATTGGTAAGATAAATATGTATATAAATAACATAATATACATATATATATATATATATATAAATTTTTTTTTGGCCTCTCATGGCTTTTCCCATGCTATATGGCTACATACATTTCCCACCATGGTCAGGGGATGTTAGCCAGTCAGGAGACTCTGCTCCCCCATGTTCATTAAACTTATGCATGTGAGAATAATAATAAATACAAATTAAAGCTAGTTCTGTTTATAAAAATGGCAACTATTATCTCTATTATCTACTGTATACTATAAACTATCTAACTGTTATTATCTTTATTGTAATTTCTTCAGAGAACAAAATTACAAACATAAATTACCATCACAGTGTAATATTCACATGGAGATTACTCATACAAAAAATCAAGTTGATATTTTCATTCATTTCCCATTTCCTAGAAATTTAAAAAAAAAAAAAAAAAAAATAGTAAAATTTTATGTTACCTGATTGTAACGTTTTTAACTTTGTATTTGAAAAGTCTAGACATTGGTTTTTAGATAATTCACATGAAGATTACTTTCACCTAAAATCAAGTTGACATCATCTGTTACAGAGAAATTCAAAAAATAGTAAATTTCATTGTTTAACCATTTAACCTCAGAATTTCAAAAAACCTTTTCTTAGTGCTCACTTACAACACTAGAAAAACATGTCTTTCATCAATTTATCTTCAGTAGTTTTTGCTGGGCATTGATTATCAGTCTCTGCATTGATTAGCATCAGAACATGTTGTTTTATAAACTATATAGATCTTATTATATTTTTTTTTCAAACATTCGATATACCACTCTATCAAATAAAATATCTTAAAAAATAAATAAATTATAGCCACCAGATTCATTTTAAATAAAAAGGTAAGAACAATCACCTAGCTGTAGTGCTTTCAAATCTTTACTCCATCATCACCATTCAGATTTACAAATAACGTACATTTAAAATAATGTTAAATATTTTAAAATGAATTTCATTAGTATGTGTTCAACTGTGTCACACTTGACAATTTTTATATCTATCATGTTCAATTATTCATTTATTATGTCAGATCTATAAATTTTTTCAAACATTGTAAAGTACATTTGGAAAATCGCTATGCAGTATGCTTTAGAATTATGGGTGCATTTTATTATGCAGCATCAGGTTGGTTGCCCTGTGGGTTTGTTGGGCATTGCTCAGTAATAAACTTAAGACATCAGTTGTTAAGTTGCATTTGAATCGTGCATTGTTTCACTTATTAGAATCAGTGGTTGCGAGAAACATGAATCTTTAAACAATGATTCTTTCAGTAGAGAAATGCAATTTTCTTGTTGAACATGTCTTTTGTGAAGGTGTCAATTATACTGATTTAGTGAAGCACAAGTTTTCTGAAATATCTCTAAATATGCCTGTTCTTCACCACAATGCAGTTAGAACTCTTATCAAAATATTTTAGGTTAGAGGCTCTGATGAAGATGCTAATTGAAGCCGAAGACCATATAAACTAAACGAACAGAAGCTGCTTGATATTTCAAGTGCTACTACCTAAAGTTCATCAAAGTCAATGCATAAGTTAGCACAGTAGCAAGATTTCTAACTTGCTACCATACATAAAATTGTAAGGAAAGAACTAAAACTTATCTGCTACAAATTGAAATCTATAGAACCTGCTTAAAGACCAAATTTTTGTCAGTGGTTTAAATGTTTTATTGACTAAAATTCTATAGGTACATTTGACATATTTTTTACAGCTGATGAGTGGTTTTATGTGAGCGGGTATATTGATTCACAAAATACACTACTCTGGTCAATGATTAACCTCAACGAACAGTCTTTACAAGAAGCAAAAACTGGAGACTGGGTCTGTGTGAGTAGAACATGCATTGTGAGTCCTGAGTCCATTCTTTTTTGAAAATACAATTGATAGTGGTCGTTATTGTTCTGTTTTTTAACAAACTGGTCAGCTAAAAAAAGTGGAAATCAATCGCACTTGGTTTCAACAGGATGATGTCACAGTGCACACACCTAACAGGTCAATGACTTTTTTACAAAGTGGTCGTTAGTAAATGAACCATTTTTGGGTTAGTGGCTGGTTTGATCACTTGATTCTACTCGCCCAGATTACTTTCTGTGGGGGCAGCAAAACAAGCAATGTATTGCTACATACTACACGCTCGCTGAACTAAAACCGCAATAACAGCATATGTACTAGAAACCACTACATCAGTTTGTTAGTGTTTGAAAACAAATTGAAACTTGTAAAATGTTGGAGGTCATTTTCAACACCTTTTATGAACTATTCCAGTTACTGTAATATCCGTTTCTATGAAATAAGGAAATAAAAATATAAAGTAATAATTAAGTTTTCTCATTACACTTCCATAAGTCCAGTGCACAGTAACTTTCTAAATGTTCTGTATGATTGTTTGGTGAGAAACATTGTATTATCATATTCAATTTTTTTATTATAAGTTTATAAAATTGTTATATTTTCTTATGTGATATTTCTCTAATTCATCAATTTCTTTATTATTATTTACTTCTAATATTTTCAAATTATTACGAATATCTGTAATTTTTATATTTATTTTTCAATAGATGTTTAGTGGTGATATTTTAAAATTTAATAATTCCTGTTTTGTAATTTTTTATATGGGCTCTGAGAAACGTTTTACAAATGACCTGGTGGTTTTTCCTATATAAATGTAGTAATTATACAGATTATTCCTATATAAAGTCATTACTTTCATTTTTAACTTACCAGGAAGTTTAATAACCATGAAAGCAGGTGTCAGAATTATTTTGAATTTGAAGCTAAATATTATATTCGAAGTTGAGGTATTTACTTTGGTGTTCGATAAAACATATTTTATTGGTTTACCTGATATATATGAAACTTTATTTCCATTTTTACAAATTATATTAGTCATACTTGCAATATTGTTGTTTTGATATTTTCAAGTACCATAATGTATTATTATTTGAATTATGTTTATACTTATATTTTTTATTATTTTCATTATTATTGCTGCTGATTATTATTAATGTATATGGTTTTTTAATATGTTCATCTTATTTAAATATTTTTTATATATTCCATTTCTTCATTCTTTTTAACATCTTTATTAATTGTGTGTGTGTGTGCGCGCGCGCGCGCTCGTGCGTGCAATATTAATAATTATAATAAAAATAATAATATAGTAGTATATATGTATGTCTCTATGGATCATATTTCTAAACGTATTTATTTTGCATTAGAAAAAAGGCATAGAAATGCTATGTAGTTTGTTTCATTACCATGATTTTATTTTATTAAATATTTTTGCCAGTTGTGACTAAATAATATTCATGAATTAAGCTTAGTAACAACAGAAATTTTTTAAACGAAAAGCTTCAAAATAATTTCTTTTAAAATTGCAACTATTATTTTTGTGATATTATTCATGCTATTGATTTGAATTATTCAGTTCAAACTGAGCTAACATAATGATAAAAGCTCACAGTTATCAATTCAATTCATTCAAGTTTGTACTTTTGCCGGCAATAAAAATGTGAGCACAAACAGCAAACAAACCAACACACCATGCTTCTTCATCTGGTTGATATCCGAGGTGTATTAGAATTTTGGAAATGTGTTTATGTGTAATTTGGTTTCCTATTAACATCTGTTATGATTTTTTTGTTTATTATTTTGATATTTATATTAAAGTAATTATCATGTTCTGTAAATTTTAAATTTACGTTCTCATATACAGTATAACCTATTTGTCATCAACATATCTTACCATGGCAAAACCTCCGTTTCTGCATAATACCATACACTATTTTCAGTTTACAGTTTTTTCAAACTGTTGTATGTATTTTTCTAATAATACTGTTGATAATGATGACTGCATTGCCAAATCTTCACTTTGAATATTCACCTTGAAATTTTAAATAATTCTGCATACATTCATTCATGGTTATTAACAAACATTAAGTTTCTAGTATTTATAAAATCAAATGTAGCAATTGTGTGCTTGAAAGAGAGAGAGAGAGTGTGTGTGAGTGAATGAGTGATTGAGAAATTAAATATTATTAGACTGTTATTGCAAAAGTACTGATTGATGTCTTTTCATTTCTTGTTCAGCTTTGTCGATTAAAAATCTGTTTTTATTATGTTTCATTTAAAAACATTGAACAAGATATGCATGAAGAATATTATAATCTCACCCTCCATTATGGCATCAAAAATGATTAAATATTTCTTTTCTAGTGATTTCATGTGATAAGTTTCTTGCAACTTGAAAAAAGATTGTTGTGCGTACTCTGAAATGATTAATAGTTTTAGGAATTTTTCCTTTAATTTTGCCTATCAAATTGCTCACAGTGAGAAATGACTATTTGTATCTTATGTATTTTTACATATTTACTTTCCTTTGTTGAGCATAAAAGTCTTATGTGCCGCTTTTTATCCACTACACATTATCTTGTGATAAATTACACTTGGCTTCTTATCTTTTTTTTTTTTTTTTCAAAAAATTGGGAATATTTAGCAGTTGGGAAACATTCAAGATTATTGCACTCCAGCTACTACACACATAATTTAAGTTTAGAGATTACCAACAAATTCTGGGAGATGTAAGATGTCTAGGATGCTAGTAAAAACTGCTACATGCTTCGGAGTTGTGCACTTACTGAGTTAGTATATGTGTATAACTGTCAAATACAATTTGGGTTATTTATGAATGAACAAAATAAATTTTGTTATATAAATATGTATTTATATATATGTAATTCATTTATGTAAGAGTATTTTAATATAATTTTATTTGTTGGAAGATTTATACAATCATACGTACAGTTATTGTGCACATTTGTAGGTTGGGTTTTCTTAATTTTATCTTAACTCATCAAATGATACATTTAATTAAAATTGTGTTTAAAATCGCTTTCTGCTATAAGGAAAAACTTGGTATGAATAATTTGCATTTTTTTTTATTACATAATAAATTACATCATTAAGGAATTTGGTATTCTTTATTACCTTTATGTTTTATAATTTATCCAACTTACTAATTAAAAATTTAATTTTATAGTCTTTTTATGTACATTAAGCAATATGCTACTGTGAAATCATATTTCACAGTAGCATTATTCCTTTGTATTAGTTATCATTAAAAATCATTTAACATTTAAGTTAGTGGTTTATTTAATCTTGGTGTTTTTGTTTTGAATAATGTGATTTACATTAGTTTATTCTTATGAAAAATTGTCATATAATTCATCTTTATTTTAAATATTATTTATCTTTTTATCTAAAAAATATGAATTATTGTTAATTATACTTTATAATAATAAGTAAATAAAAATACTAAGTCCTACATTATAATATGTAAATTAATAATTATGAAGTCATTGATTAGAAAAAAATTTTAATGAAATATTCATTTGATCATTCAGCTGTGCAGGAAGTTTAACATTGACTAGCCGCCAACACCAGTTCAGAGGAGAGTTATTTGTATTCAAGAGCATTGAGCTGCCTTAATTCCAAATGTATATTTATTAAAATAATTTGGTTACACTTGTATTTTACATTTATACTTTAAAACTTTAGCTCTAATTTTTGGTAATTGGACAATCACTATATAAAAAATATGCCATAAGATATTCTGTTGTAGATAAAAATGAGTATGGCTTACTAAAAATGTTTACAAAACAATTCAGCGAGAATTCTGTGATTCATTCAAAAAATTTTTTATTAGCACTGGTATACAAAAGTTGATATATTTTTTGTCCCAGAAATAAAGAGTGTGAATCTAACAACATTTTTCATACTGAATCCAAATATGGTTTCATAATTAATCTTATCATGTAAGGATTTTTAGAGACAACTATTTTAATTTTACAATATTACATTTTTAAAATGCCTTAGCGTGGTATAATGTTATCTAAAAAGTAGTAATGTTTGATTTTGTATGATATTCTACATCATGAACATCCCTCTTTAAGGTCCAACAATTATCAGCTAGCATGCTCGGACTCCACTTGCCCTGGTACTGCTTTTATCTGAAATATCCTGATGGAATCATTCATCATGTTCATTGCGGACTGCTCCTAGATTTAGTGGAAAGAAATCCAAATGCAAGTTCAAGAAGTAAATCTTCATGAGATGGAACATGTCATTATTTTATTAAATTTTGAAAGATCATCCACTGTTTCTTTGTAATTTTTGGATTTATGGTTTCCTAAGAAGTTGTGGCTAAAGCTCTGAAAAGACTTCCACACAGTTTTCTCCACCTCATTTAACAACATACTGTTGAACTTGTCATCTTTAAATAAATCTCTAACTTGAGATCCTACAATAATTAATTCTTTGAGTTTTGCTTCACTAATCTTCGTAAATTGAAAGATGTCAGCAAAATTCCATTCCCTGAAGTTCTGTTAGAGAGAGGCTTGCTTCCATGGTTGAGCAGAGAATTATCAGCTTTGAAACAGGCTATCAGTAATTTGTGGAGAGCTTCTCAACATGAGGGAGATCCAGAATGGCGGGCAGTTCTTGTGACTTAATACAGAGATCATAATATTTTAACAAAGTTCATATGACAAAGAGGGATTCCTGGTGTTTCTTTATGCATGAGGAGGGGAACAAGGATCCCTAGGTGGTCTTCTATAGAGTATTGGGATGCAAACAACATAAGGACGTTCTTCTGTCTGCCCTCTTCGACCTGATTTGGCATAATTTGAGGTATTACATAATAATGTACATCTGAGATATTACGTAAATTATTTTATGATCTACTGTCTGACAACAGTGAAGCTGTAACAACTGCATACCATCTGCAGGAGTGGTGTAAGCTTGCTCAGTTTTGCAGAGGTGTCTTTCTACAAGGACAGTGGCCTTGGAGATTACCGATGCTGAAGTGTGTCAAGTTATTTACAGTTCAGGTAGGGCAAGACCCCAGACTTTGATGGAATAACGGCAGAGTTCCTGTTCGCTCGGTTAGTGTTAGTGTGAAAACAATCACAAGCGTATAAAACAAATTACTGTTTGGAGGATACTTTCCAATGTGATGGAAGAAGGGTATTGTTAAATTGTTTAAAGGAGGTGCCAAGGATCCCACTATTACTTCCTCTTACAGACCCTTGACGCTGCTACCAGTTACTGGTAAGGTCTAAAAAGTTTAGTACATGCTTTTAAATGAGAGGCTGATCTCACAAGGTGTATTGAAGAAAATCAGTACGGGTTTCATCCCAGAAAGTGTATTGAGTACACCACATTCCGTGTGATAAGTGTGAAAGAAGGTAGCGAGGAGGAATATGTCCTGAGAATTTTCCTGGACATCTCTGGTGCGTTTAATAACCTGTTGTGGCCTTCTGTTGTTTATCAAGTATAAAAGAGAATGAATTAATAATGAACTGCAAGTAATGCATAGTTACTTAAGGCATCGGATGTGCTGCTCCGTAAGGGTGAGCATGAGATAGGCAAGATGCTGTTCAAGGGTTGTCTTCAGGGCAGCATGTTGGATCCATATTTGTGGGTGGTGGGTTTGATTCCCTTCTGCAGCTAAAATTGCCTGGCAGGTGTCTCATCATGACTTATACCAACGATGGGCTGCTGCTGGTTAAAAGAAGCTTGCAGGAGGTGTATTTCCAAGGCATCCAGGCATGGAGGATACTTGAGTTGTGGAGTCTTCAACATAAGATAATGTTCAGCCTGGAGAAGACCACAATGATAATTTTTAAACACCATTTGGTAATGAGGCTTCAGGTTTGTGTTTCGATGTCAGGCCTTTTGCATTGTTGAAATTAAAAAGTACTTCAGGATGTTTCTTAACAAGAAATTACACTTCAAGAAACAATTTAATTACACTGCAGATGAGGCTGTCATGCCTTCTTTGACTTTTGATGTGTGGTCAATCCTGATTGGGGTCTTAATTTTAAGATTATAAGTATCCTGTATAAGGATGTGTCCAAGGTAATGATGATATATGTGGCGCCTTTTGGGCAAGTAGGCTAAATTTAAAAGCTATCTGGATATATTATTAAGAGCTCAACACATATTATTAATAATGGTAATGGAAGGTTACCGTGTTATTTCATGGAAGGCAATCTTGGTGATTGTAGGCGTGAAACCGATAGATTTAATTGTGTCAGAAAAGCAGCAGTATTATGTTGTTAAGAAGTCAGCTGAATGATTTCAGAAAAAGTTTGTAAGTTAGAATGACTTAGCAATGCTTTATGGCAGGCCAGATGAGTTGAGGCAGAGGGTGGAAGGGTGGGCATTATATGCATGATCTCTTCCCAGAAGTTATTGGTTGTGGGGGGCCCTTGGGTTCACTCAAACAAGTATGTGATGAAAATTTTTTTCTGGTCATGGCACCTTGCGAGACAGACTCCAGCAATTTGACCTGGTAGGTTCAGGTGTGTGTCCAGATTGTGGACAACTATATGACGCAAACCATATAATTTATAAATGTGCAAAATACAAACTTTTGCGCATAGAGACTATTTCTTGGGTTGACATTAAATCTTGGTGAGAATTGAAAAAACTACTGGGCCAAATGGGTGATCATTAAAAATTTCATCAGTTACCTAGCAAGAAAACAGATGGACAAGCAAATTTAGGGTTTCGGTTCCACCTGATCTTGGTTTTTTTGTTCTTGTGTTATAAGGTTTGAGGTTTTACAGTGGTTTGTTTATTTGGTTTTATTTTTATTTCATGTGTTTTGTTTGTTATAGTTTTGTATTGAACTCAACTTTTAACTCATCAGGTAAGTATGTTGGGTTTTTAATTTGAGTTCCTTCATGTCACTCAGTCTTGTTAAACTCGACATGGATGTGTTGAGTTCATTTCCTAGTAGTATGCGGTATTTGCATCAGTGTCATCCTGACTGAGGCAAGAACAAGGCTGAGAGATGCTTTTTGCCAGGCTTCTGAAGATGATTTCCAGTAAAGCCCATTAGGGCTAGGTACAGAGGGGTTGGCGTAGTGACCAAAACTGCTACTTGGATGTCAGGATGTCTCACTCGCAAAGAAAATAAAAGAGTATTCAGTGAAACCAAGTTTAAGAATTAGTATCAGAGCAATTCATTTTAAGTCGCTAAGTTATTCTACTGAAATTCTTCATACTTTATTTTTATCTAGCAGAAGTTTCATGTTCACAAAAGTTTTTTTTCCAGATCTGTAGCGTAAGCTAGTGGCACTGATGGAAACTCAAGGACAGCTTTCAGACTAGTTTTCGGCGAATCGATAAACAAACACCACTTGTTTTTTATTTTTGACCAAATGATTTCATTGCAGAGTAAACATTATTGCAAAAATAAGTCCATCTTCAATTTCAAAGAAATTCTTGAAGTCATTATGCTTTTTTCTAAAAACACATACTTCTGTTTCGTTTCCTGGCAAACAATAACCTTTTAATCATGAACCTAAACATTCTGCCTCCTTTTTTGATGAATTTAGATCTTGAACAAGTTCATTGTGGTCTCCTTGTGTTAGTAAATGTGATTTACCAGACGAACACGAAGCTTCATAGTTTCAATCAATAGCTTCATAGTTTCAGTTTCCCGGGTTCGAATCCCGGTCATGCATGGCATTTTTCACATACACTACAATTCGTTCATCTCATCCTCTGAAGATATAACCTAACGGTGATTCCGGAGGTAAAAGAAAAAAAAAAAGGTTTCGATCAACTATTACATCATCATTATCCTCTGCTGCGAAATCTTAATATTGTTGATTATGATATTTTCTGGTGGTTTAGGTACAGGCAGTTCTTCATGTGGGGGCACAGGCCTCTTGACAATTGGTAAATTAGGGTATGAAATAGTGTGCTTTGATTTTTAACTAATACTTGCAGTATTAGTCAGACAAGTGTAACAATCGGTGGCATGATCTTTTGGTTCCTGCCACATCATTGGAACAGCAAAATTCCTGTGCTGAGAACCCCTTGTAAGGAATCTGACAAAAGCAGTACAATAAATGTGAGTGGCCCAATGCTTGTCTTGATCACAGACTTTGCAGTCAAACTAAAGCTCATTATATTTTTTGATGAGAAGAGTAACTACTCTTAAAAAAAGTTACCTCTGAAATTTAAAAAAGTTTCCTCACTACAAATGTAGCAAAAGCTGTTCGGGTGGATGGAGATGATTTACACAAATTCTAGGCCTTTTGCAAAATCACACAATATACAAACGCTACATAAAATATTTACTACATGTCTTGAATTCAAAAGATGAAATGTAAATTTAGAATACATCGTAACTGAAAAACGTTTTCATTGAACTATGTTATATCAGAATGTAACACGAAAGATCCCGTCAACTGAGTGATTACTGAACACAGACTGACTCTGGCTTGAATCAGTGACTTGGACATTACATCAAAACAGATATTGCTTGTGATATCACTTTGATAAACGATGATAACTATGTCTGTAAGAAAGCTATCTTGTGACTTTCTTTTAGAATTGCATCATCCCGCAATTGGGGACTAATTGTATTGTTCTAGCTAATGGAGAACTTTCATAACAAACTTGTCATTTCTAAACATTTAATCAATACAATTTTTTATTCATTTATGTATTATATAAATATTAATACCATAACATAATTGCATAATTTCTATAACTTATATAACTCTGAACAGAGTATTACTTGAAAACTAAGGGTGATAGTAAAATTGTGTTAACATTTTCTAATTTTATGGAAAAAATATATACAGAATGTTTCTACTTCCTCTGGGACAAAATTTTGTATACCAGTGTAATCAAAATTTTAACATATTTTCAGAAAATTTATTACAGTGGTTTTTGTTATATTTAAAACTATTGAATACTTAAGCTATATTTAGTTTTAAAATAAGCAGTTACTTTGTAAGGTTAAGAAAAGGGGAGTTATGTGATATGAGAATCCGTACAAATGAATTGCAGCCAATATTTAATGCTAACTCACTGTCCCATGTCTTTCTTGTGTTGGTTTTTATAGAATTATGTAGAAAAGAATATTAAAAAAGTTAAAATGGTAGTTGTAGTAATTTACTTGTATTAACATCATCATGCTGCCACGTAATTAAATTTGTGTGAATGTTTTTGCCTTTTTAATAAAATATAATAGTCATTAATAATTTCTTTACAATGTTATTCAATGCAACTGATTTAACAGTCTTCTTCATTCTAAGTAATTATGATTTGGAAAATTTTATTGTTATAGTTTACAAAAGTTTTTGTTCATGTTATTGTTGCTCTTCTAACAATGAAAAATTATTATTTGATATTATTGTGTACGATCTTCTATAATAAGGAATTTTGAATACTAAATTCTATTCCTTTATGATCATGTAGTTGGTATCTATTAAAGTAAATTTTCTTTATGTTAAATTATTTCTCCAAATTCTGCTGTAATGATTTCATAATATTATTTTTTTAATTTATATTTTATTACATTCTATGTTTGCCATTCTTATTTTTATATTTCTCTCAGCTTTATCATATGTGTTCTTTATACCAAAGTATTTCCTTCTCTTCATCCATTTCATTAGGCATAAATGTTCATTCTTGAATGATTGCTTAACATTTTAGTTTTATTCCTGCTTCTGTGATATTAATAACTTTAGTTCGATTTTGAGTTATTAATATTCAGGTTTATTTGTTTATTTAATCTTGAATTTATTCTTGTGATTTCCTATCATCTTTTTTCCTTATATTATTTCAGATATAATATTATTCGTATCCGGTTCATGGCCATCTTGAAAGAGAATTGATATTTTGTATAAAAATGAAGGAGATTTTTCTGATTAGTCACCGTTGTAATGCATGCTAATAATGGGTTTTTTGGGAACCCAAAAGAGCTTTAGGCTTGCTTGATAATTCCATTATCTACCTGATACTATTATTGACTTACATTCTTATGCTGTGATACTCTTTTACCTATTTCCATAAAATTTTTATGGTAATACACAATTTTTTTTTGATATTATTGGCTTCAGTGTTTGTTGTGTTAAGTGGTTGGCAGGCCAAGCCCTCAGTATATCAGTTATTTAATTGTCTAAGCACTTCCATATCACTGGTATTAATATATTTTTTTGTGTAAAATAATATTTTCATTTACCAACAATTTCAATATAAATATCCGAGCGGATATTTATATTATAAATATTTCGGAGTCACTTCTCCATAATCAGGGAATATTTGAAATTATTTATTTAATATTTATAAATATAAACTTTTTATGTGTAAATGTAGCTAAATTGAATTAAAATTGTAACATTCATAATAGTCAATTGTCAGTTAATAAAATAAGTTATACGTTAATAAAAATATAACAAATTTAAAATGATATCTCATATGTAAACATCTTATGGACATGATGTTACAGTTGTAATTCAATTTAGCTATAATTATACTAACAGATTTATATATATGAATGTTAAATTAATGACTTCCAATATTCTCTGATGATGGAGAAGTCACTCTGAAAACACTTGATATTTATATTAAAAATTGTTGGTAAGTGGAAATACTATTTTGTACACAAAAATATCAGTTATTGGCAAATCGGTACTGAACATTCATTTAATCTTTGTTTTCAATATTTTTTTTAAACTTTCACTGTAGTTTAAAAAACCAATTTAACACATTTTTTTGTCATATTTTTTTTTTATTTATATAAAAAAAATAATGAATTTGAAAATAAGAGTTATTTTTATCCAAATAATCTTAATTTTCAAATAACTTATATCTTTATAGTATTGGAGGGTTTTTTTTAATAAGAAGCATTTATATAAATCATTGATTCTCAAATTTTTTTGCCTACCACCCACATTGAGAATCAAAAATTTTCTAGCATTCCCCAAAATTTTTAAATTTACCATCTGTTAAAAATAATAATTGCAATTACTGTTTTTAATATGCGCTCTTAAAAACAGCAATTAAAATTTTTGTTTTTAAAGACAAAAGTGGCCTTTTCTCTTTAAAGTGGAATTTTAGTTTAAAAAAAAAACTCACAAGACATACAAAAAAAAAGAAAAAATTAAAGCTGAAGTCTTACTTTTAAAAGATTTTTAATGTAGTTTACTGAAAAAAGTTTGTTTCCCCCATGTGCTCGATCATACACGAAGAAAAACTTTCAAATTTTTAAAACTTTTCTTCTCACTGTTTTTTTTTTTAATTTAAGATTTTTGAAATCTTAAATATACTGTCAAAAAGTGTAGAGTATTTAAGCTTTAATTTTTTATTCGTCTCTTTAAGCCTCTTCATTGCAAAGTTAAAAACAATCATTTTTATCATAAAATATAGGTAACCCTTTAATATTTTGTAAGTAGGTATTGTAGATATTTTATTTTGTATTGTAGATATTTAATTTTAGTTTGAAATATCAGGGAAACATAGTTTTTGCCTTTTTTTTAAACAGCCATTGTCATCCTAGACTGCCTGAATGCTACTAGTTTTCTGTGCGCCTTCTACCGCCTCTCCTGAGGCATCTGGCGCCCACAAGAGGCCATTATCACCCACTTTGAAAATGAATGACATAAATGCTGTGGAATCAATATCATTCTTGGTATCTTTTTTCTGTTCAGTTCACACTTGAGTTTTGTCAGTTTATTTTAATGTTTTATTTTTTTACTCAATTTAGATAAGAAACAAATTTTGTTGCGCTGTTATTAATCATTTTATCTGAATCTTGTTAGATAAGAGATGTGTGTAGCCAGCCTGTAATTGATTCTTAACTGTCTGATAAGAGTTTTTTTTAACTTTGTCATGATTAAATTCTGTATTATCACTTATATTAATTATTTACTAGTTGTTTTAAATTTATTTGTATGCAAGTACATATTCAATTTGTAAATATCTCTGGTAAGTTTTTTCTTTTTATTAAGAAATCTTTTTTGGCGTTTAATAACATGACAATTTATCAGCTATCATATATATAAGGAGAAATATGTTTTGATGGTTTATTGGATGAGATTTAAAATACGGAACATTACGATATAAACTGTTTTATTATTGGTGTATATACTTATTAATTATTTTTATCATAAAAAAATAAGTATGTTTCAATTTTTCTATATAGGTTCATTTCTTTTGTTGTTTCCATTTGTTAGTTTTTTTGTTAATTTATTTGTTAGATTAAAATTACGTATTTCACAAGTTTAATAGTGCCACCAGATCCATATTTCGTGTACATATTCAATACCTTATAAAATAAAATTGTAATTTCCAAATTCTGAAATGTTATATAAGAAAAGGAAGTAGTTGAAAAGATGTGGAAGTCTGAATTTATTTATAACTTAGAGGAATTAAAAGTTTAGTGTATTTTAGATTGTTATTTTATGTTGATTAGTAGACCATTACAATGTATAATTTGTCGATTTAATGCTATAATTATCATATCATGAGTTGTCTTCAGCACATAGTTGTGGGTGTTAAGCCTTCAATCATGGGATCAGCAGGGACAATCAACAGACAATCATGGGATTGTCTGTTACAACATATAATCTGTTTAGTTATTAGGTATTAGTATTAATAAATGTAATTAGTTGTCATACTGTTTATTTTCTTTGGCTTTATAAAAACTATCGATTAAAAGCGCATTTTGTTTTTTTTTTAATCAATTTTATGATTAACATGCTACACATGTTTAACTTAATTTTTGTATTTTAATGTAATAATGATAATTCATTAAAATAAATCTTATGATATTATTGACAGACTTTAAAACTTTTAGTTGATTTACTATAAATAATATCCTTAATTTTGTTACAATAATGCTACTACCAATATTTTAATATTAAGATTTGATTATGTAAGAATTATGTTCCGTGTTATACATGTTATTGAGGTAATTTGTTTGTTTATTTTAGAATCCTGTTTAAAAGTGGTCATTATGGGTAAGAATTGTTTATATTTGTGTTTCGTTTTTCATGTATGTAATTAAGTTGAATTTAAATTTGAATTTTGGATAATTTTTATTTATTTTTTTTATCCTAAAGGATTTATATTTCGTTATTTTTAATAAAAAATATTTTTTACTTATATTGTATTCTTTTTTTTAGTATCTGTTTGTTTGTGCTTATTGTAGGATTTTGTATAATGTCCTACAACTTTAGTTATCCAAAATTGTTTAAAACATAGAATGAATTAAAAATTGAGAGTTTTTCACTTTGTTGATAGTTTTTTCACTGTTGATAGTTTTATATGTGCAAAAATAATTCATATTTTTAAAATCGGTTAACAGAATCATTAAGCAATAAACAAAATTTACAACTTTTACAGTGCCATCAGATCCATATTTTCTGTATATATTCAATACCTTATAAAATAAAATTGTAATTTCCAAATTCTGTAGTGATATAAGAAAAGGAGTAACTGAGAAAATGTGGAAGTCTGGAACTATTTGTAACTTAGGGAGAGAGATTAAAAGTTTAGCGTGAATTTTTGAATGTTATTAAAAAAAATCATTAAATAATCTTTTCTGTGCAATTTCCTGATCATCATCATCATATTGTGTAAAGAAAATTGATCGATTAGTATTTCAAGTCTGTATTTTATCTTTATATTTAAGATAGCAATATTAATGGAATATCCTTGAATTTAGTATTTTAAATTGTAAATTCAATTTTGTTTTTTTTTTTTTTGTAGAAAAGATAAAATCATTTTTAATAAATAGTAATGCTAATATTAATAAATGCTGATTTAATGTTAGAAAAATTTATAAAACTTGATGCTGCTAGCAGCTATTTTGATCGAGAAATCAATCATTATATTTTTGACTCCAAGTTTAAAATAACCCAGAAAACAATGTGTTAACAACATATTATTGTTGTGTTTTTTTTTTTTTAAGTAGTAGTAGCAGGATAAATTAGGGAAGTTGTTTTCACATAGATAGAACTAGAATTGCTAATTTTTTTTTTAATAAAGAATCATTGAGTAGTTTTGTCAAAACATGTTCATTTTGAATATAATCAAGTGACATTTTACATTTACTTGTGAAAAAGTGAGAAAAATAACATTTGGTAAAATAAAATAGTTTGTAAACTCTAAACTTAAAAGTGAGCTGTAAAAATTTGTGTTCTCTTAGTTACAATAATATTACAGGAAAGTTATTTTTAGCTACTAATATACATGAAAAGTAAATACAAATATACATCAGTTAAAGAAATTTATGGTTGATGTATGAGTAAGTTATATATGTAGGAAAAATGAAGCTTAATGAAATGAATTGTATGTTTACTTTATATTGACAGTAATAGATATGTATGAAATGATTTATATGTTTTACAATTATTCTATTGAAGAAATTATTCAGGTACACTAAAATATAGAATTATGAAACAACGGGAATGGAGTGGGCAATAGCAGACTTATTTTTTTCCTTTTTTTACTCCAATGTAATAAATTTCTTTCTCTCTGTAATCTATTTTTTTTTTAAATTGATACTTGTATGTATTACTTTTTAATTTTACTTTATTATTTTTTTTTTATAGTTAAAATTTTTTTTCACTTTTTTTAATTCGTAGTTTTACATATTTTAGTGATTCAATGTCACGCTGGCTTACCTTTGCTGTAGTTAAAATTATATAACTAGCTACAAGTGAGGATTTCTTTTTGCTTGTTTGTTTAGGGTAATTTATTGAATTTTTAAAAATTTTACTTTTTTTAATTATTATCATATAATTATTCTTTTTTATTTTAATTATTAGTTATGATAGAGATTTTGCTTTTGTTTTTAAATTTGTATAATTTTCTGTAGGATTATTTTTATAATTGCTAATATTGTTTTTTTATCTATCATTTGTAAAATCATTAATTTATGTATATTGTATTTGTAGTTGCTGCATTATAAGTGTCATATACATAAAATTAGTACACAAACAAATAATTTTTGGTGATTATTGTTTATAGTTTTATTTGTTAAGTCATTAAACTGTGTAATATATACATGAGGTATTGTCTTTTTTGATAATTATGTATTAGGTATTTTAATTCACAACTGAATTAAGTTATTTTTAATAGGCTGCTAAGTTTTATTTGTATTTATTTATCAAGTAAAAAATTAAATTAATGGTGCTTAAATGTTTTTCTTCAGGAGGTTCTCTTATCAAATGAACTGAAATATTCCAAACAGTATTTTGTTACCAAGTAACAGATACTGTATTCTGTTAGTCGCAATAACACAACAGGAAAGTTATTTTTATCTACTAATACTTTAAATATGAACCTACATCGGTTAAAGAAAAAAAGGATTGATGTATGAGTAAGTTTTTTATATAGGAGAAATGAAATTGTTGTTAAGATAGTAGTTTGTATTATCTTTTCTGCTAAGACTATTACTATAGTTTCAGGGTTGAGTACTGATTTTATTTCTTAGCTTCATTCTTTTATGAATGAATTTTTTTCATAAGTTTTGACAGTGGAGTGGTTCCAAAAGATGTTAACTAAAGATAAAAGAATGAAGCTAAGAAAGGTAAACATTACTAAACATAGGAAAAATGAAGCGTAATGAAATTAATTGTGGATGTAATTAATAATAATATCCGGGCTTGTTGAAAGGAATGCAGTGAATAAATAATAATTAAGCAATAGAAAATAGTTAGTTTACGGAGCTGTTTTTTTATTTTTTAGTGGTAACTGGACTAAATAAGTTGCTCAGGCAATCGAAGTACAAAAATCAAACCATATAACTTTTTTTTTTGCTTTAACAGTCTTAATTTTGTAACGATTCTTATAATAACTAGTGAAGTTACAATAAATCTTATTCGTTGACATATAGATTGTTAGCAATTAAGTGAGATTTTATTTTTTCTAAATTTTTTTTTTTAAATATTAATTTCATTTCATTATTATTTTTTTAATATTATTTGAATTTTTATTTGGTTGTAGACAATCAGTTTCCTATCTCATAGCACCAGTATTATAAAGAAGATGAAGTTCCGTACACTATGTATGTTAGAAATTTAACTCCCAGACAACAGTAATAAATATGCATCTTTTATAAAACTAATAACTAACTAAACTTTTATAACTATTCATTTTTTGTTTTCTGATTTCATTTTGGTTAAGATAGAAACCTAATTACTAGTTCCTTTTTTTAAGTAAGTAATCAGTGTGGCACGTGCCATTCTCATCTAAACAAATACCTGAATTTTTTGTAATTTTTTATTTGTGTAGCCGATGTATTGTTAGTATCTTAATTTTTTTTTTTTTAAATGAATAGAATACACATAGGTCAGTTAATTTGTTTTATATTCTTAATGCTCAGCCAAGTAACACCTAAAAGAGCATAAAATCAAGGAAATAATTCAAAATCAAGGAACTTTTTTTTTTTTTTTTTTTTTTTTACCTCCCCCTGGGTCGGACCTCCAATTAAGTATAGCTCAACCCAGGGAGGAGCTACTCACCCTAGTGGGATCTCTAGGGTTAGAAACAAGGACTTATGATAAGGTTTAACTCTTTATTTATTCATCAATTGGGGTAAACTTATAAGGGACCGGACTTCTTC
>JAAAKQ030495595.1:0-41251 GCA_010016005.3 Zanna intricata | reverse complement strand
TTCATCCGGAGGTTCCGGGTTCGAATCCCGGTCAGGCATGGCATTTTTCACACACGCTAAAATTCATTCATCTCATCTTCTAAAGATATACTTAACTGTGGTTCCGGGGGTTGAACAAAAAAAAACATATATATATATATATATATATATATACATATTTAATTTTCTTTTTTTAGACAGTACTTTTTAAATATGTTTTTTCTAACCTCTAACTGGTAAAGAAGGCTGGTTCTTTAGTCCTCAGATTGCAATAACACATTAAAAATTAAAAAAAAAAGAAAAAAAAAGGCTAATTACGAAAAACCTCACAGTGTAATTTTATTAAATTATGTCAACACTTTAATGAATAATTATCTTTTAAGAGAAAAAGGTAATGTCTAACCCTGAAATTTATTTAATTCTTCAATTTAAATTTAAAATCCTTAATTATAACATTGTTTTACATTCCAATACCACTTATTTCCTCTGTCTACACTTGCAAAAACCTCTTTGATGAAAAATCTTTGTTACCATTAACATAAATATTATTAAAGTATCATTTTCAGGTTTCGAATTTATTACTTTCAACAAAAATTCATTTACTAAATTAAATTTACTTGTATTATTTGGTTTGAGTACTAGTAATAATGTTAAATTAAAGAAAATAAATAAAAAAATAACTTGTCCAATGATGATTCAATTTAAATTTAATTTACTTTTTTCTTTTGTATTTTATATTCTATTTACCTCTTTTGATTAAGTTTTATATTTAATTGTTTATTTCATATTATTCGAATTTATTATCATGAGTGTCCAAAAAGATTTTTAATGTATTTAGGATGTGTGTATGAATATATTTTTGTTTGTACCACCATAGCAGCTCAACGGCTGAACCGATTCAGACGTATGATCCCGCTTTGGAATCCTTACATTACTGGGAGTGTCACAGGCTATATATATATATATATATATATATATATATAAATAAATATTTAAATAAATTTTAAAAAGTTGAAAATTTATACTATATTCAAAATTGTCATCCGTACGCTCTTTAATTCTCGTACATTAAAGAGAAATGTTTTTTTGGAAGTCGTTTTTTAATTTTTAACATTAATTTCTTGTTATAAAATAAATAAAATAACATAAAATCAATAAATTTAAAATAAAAACTATCCTCCCTTACAGGAATTAAACAAAGTAACTTAAAATCACATTATATATATATATATATATATGTATATAAAGAAATAACATTTTAAAATAAAACATAGTTCACATAAGAAAACTATTTCTAAGATAAAATATGTTTCTGAAATAGTGCTAGAAAATACCACTTTTTACCAAACAATAAAATCGCATTAATCTTTTCTTCTTTTTTTCCCCTTTTTTACAACAATTTTATCTTGTCATATTTAGAACAAACAAGAAGAGTTGTTATAGATCCCTATTTCTTTTTATTACAAACTGGACACGTGAAACTTTTACCTTGATCAGAAGTAACATAAAAAGATGTGATACCAAGCAAGAACTCACGTCTAATTTAAATCAATAACACTATACTGTCAGAGATAATTATTTGTATAACTATATTATTTGTGTAGTTGTATAGTAACTACATAAATAATATATTGAAACCTATAGAAACCATTATTTGGTTGATAAAAGTTTCTTCTTTTTCCAAAATATACTTAAAAGAATATTTAAATTCGTTAGTATGTTTCATTTTATAACGGCATTAATAATTAATTTATTAATTAAAGCATTGTCTGCGGCTAGTTATTCCTCGATTGTATACTTTGAAAATTTAATATATCTCCTAAATTGAAGTTGTAGTCATTCATTTTTCAAAACGAAGCATAACTTTTTTTGAAATTTCAATCGCAAACAATTTAGGTAACATAGAATATGCGTGTTCAATATGTTAACTGTATACAGATAGAAAATTTTCACGGTATAAAACAATGCTAACTCTTCTATTTCTGCACAAATAATTACTATACGTGTATAAGATGGCAACCTAAACAATTCTTTAATAAATTTGTCAATAATTTTTCCACATCTTTATACTAATTTTTCTTCTAAAAGAGAAAACTGGATTGTACGTTTAAATACTTTCAATTTCAATCCGAATAATACTAAATTACTTTCCATTAATCGATTCCATTTTGAACTTAAAGTACATCTAGATATTTACATTTTTCTTTATTGTTTTCATTAACCGTTAAAACTTAGATGAAGTTAGACTAGCAATCTTATTTATTTATTTTTTAATATTTTTTATGATTAATTCACTAACGTAAGTTCGAACCTTGAGAATATATAAGTTCGAAGCTTGCCGTGGGAATATGAAATGGAGGTTTTGTAGCTTAAGAAAAATGCCCTGCTTCAATGGGATTTGAACTTGGGATGAAATAATTTATATACTATTTAAATTTACTCTAAGTTGTACAAGTATTTATCTTTTTTTATCATTTCCCTCATACTTAAAATCCAAATTTCAAAAACTCTTATCAATTTCTCTAAATCTGTTTCAAAAATATTCTGTTTTGGCACCTAGAAAATGTGCCTGTAGGATATTTTTTAGGGTTTTTTTGTCGTTGTTTTTTTTTGCACATTTAATATTAATGGTTCGATTGATTATCTGTTTGATATTCATTTTACGAAATTCAGTTTGTTTTGAATTAGAAGAAAATAAAGCTACAAATCAACAGATTATCATTTTCTGAAATGATCGGGTGGTAAAAGTTTCACTAGTAAAGAATTTTTTAAAAAATGTTATAGTTGAACAGATAAAACATTTTTCTTTAAATTTTAAAAGCGATTTAGTAAAGAATAATTTTTTAATTGGCAATAAAAAATTTATTAAAAATGAAAACTTCTTAATTGGTAAAAAAATTAAGAATTGAAATAGTAGCTATAATTTTCAAACGATTAAAGACATAAAATATGTAAAGACATTTTTTAACAGCTCTATAAGTGACTTATAACTAAGATGATAATCGCGATGAAACGTCCCCCCCATAGCTTCATAAAGATTTAATACCTCAAATAGGCTAGAAAATAATTTTATTGAATCTAAATACATGAGTTGGAGAAAGAAATTCTATATAAATTTCTGCAATAATCTCTTCTTTTATTTATATGCCTTTATATTAAACGGATAATCTGAATATTGCAACATCCTTGTATTATTTTATTTAAAAAAAAAAAAGCACGTGCCCATGAATAAATACATACACGTAGGCCATAAAAAAATATATTGGGTATTTATTGTGAACTCACATAAAATAAGAGTTAATACAAAGATCACATATATTTACGTATAATGTTGCAGTATAAAATTATAATATTGATTCCTTTATCACATCAAAATCCTTGTTGTTTATCGACTATACTGAAAATCTAAAATCTGTAATCGCGAAAAATTTCGGTTTTCAGATTTCAAAGGAAGTATTCATTTCTACCATCCCTAAATCCATTTTGGCTAGTTTCAGCGTGACGTCTGTACGTACGTACGTATCTCGCATAACTTAAAAATGCTTAGCCGTTTTATAAAGAACTTAATTATCGCATTTATATATATATATATATATATATATATATATATATATACACACACATATATATATACTCTATATAATGTACAGATCCTAAACATTTAATACATGTGCAGTAGTTAACTTCAAAGAAAAAAAAAAATAATAATGCATTTTTTTGTGTGTCATTTGAGTAGTTTAGTACACTTCTCTGTTCTTTTATTGTGTGCCGACTTCTTAACACTTTCTTACATTAAAAACCTTTAATATTTTAAAACATATTGAAATACAGGTTTTGGACTTTCTCTTAAGTATCCGCGGAAAATTTTATGATCGTATATTAATCTAAGATAATAAGTAGACTGATAATAAAATAAGAGACTTCTGTCCTCACTCCAACGGAGAGCGGCGATAAAGGCGACTCTGCCTGTTGCACTATTTTGTGTGATGCGGTGGAAGTCATTGCTGGAGTCGCCTCTATACGATTGTGAGCCACTTAACTTCGACGAATATATGAAGGTATGTCGCGAACAGAAGCAAGGGAGCTTATGCTAGAGGAGTGGTAGACTAGGTGGAAAGCCACCAATAAGGGACCATGGACCAGAAGGGTTATTCCCAGGGTGAAATCATGGGACCGGAGGGGATTCGGAGAAGTCGGGTACTACCTCACTCCAATTTCTCTCCGGACATTGAAACTTCTCTAAAGATCTGCATAGATTCGGGAAGAGAGAGACTCCTGAGTGTGAGTATTGTGACTGGGCAGATACACTGGAGCACACGTTTTATGAGTGTGCACAGTGGATCAGGTGAGACGACGGATGGGACTGACTTGGTTCCCCCCCCGGATAGCACCGTTGATCCTCCAGGTAGAAGAGAATGGAAGGCAGTTGAGCAGCTGGTAGGAAGGATCCTGAGAGTAAAGCAAGAAGAGAGCAGACTCAGGGAAACGGCTGCTAGGAACTAATTGGAGGAAGAAAGTAGCCAGGGCCACCAAATCAGAAGTTCTAGCCATGCAATACTTGACATATTTTTATTGTTTCTTTTTGTCTGTATATTAGTACTTGTATAATATATTTTGTTTAATTTGTGAATTAAAAATACTGAACGCCGGGGTTGAAACGTGGCGACGTTTAGGGCCAGGGAGGTAGCCCTTCTAGGGTGTTCTTGTCTATCCACACGCAAGAATGGATGGGTCGGAACCCCCTGATGATGACATTAGGGACTCTCGAGGTATTCGAGGGACGCGGAAAGTGAAGGGGGTGGTGTGAAATGCACCCCTGAAACATGTAGGTTAGGGACGGGAAGGGTAGCCTCCCAGTGGAAGGACGCATTGGCATTCCAGAAGCGGAGGTCAGTACATTCCGAAGCAACTGGGAGGACTCCGATGGGACCCCAGATGCAGGCTAAGACAGAGTGTGCAGACTGCTGCCACGACACTCCGTGGCGATTGAATAATGCCTAACGGCGGTTGCCGTGGGGGGTTAAAAAAAATAAGTAGAACATCAAAAGAAAATATTTAAAGATTTAAAAAATTAATTAAAAAATCACATGACTTCAAAATGTCGTGAAATACAAGAATCTGAAAGGAGTAAATTTTTTAACTGGTTGAAATACTTTTTTTATGATTTATATTGTAACAGATGGAGCTATAGAAGAAATTTAAAAAGATTTATCCAAATAATCTGGATAAACTAAGGTCTTGTTGTAAAGAAGAAACATGATTAGGTAATATTTTTATTAATTAAACGAGATTGTTACTGAAAAAAAGAAAACAACATTAAAACATACGGTTTAATAAAACCACTGCTTTTCACGGTCGATACCGTGGTTGTCAACGTAAAATATTTTTTCTTATTACTAAAGAAAGACGTTATCATTGAATACTTGTAGGAGAGGAAAGTAGTCGGACAATTTTAAACAAACCGGTACTACTGTACGATACTTGTATATTGTGTACCTGTAATAAAAACTCCCACTCATGCGGTGGATAAAAACGTGTTGTGTAAAGATAGTCAACTATACAAGTGATGAAAAGACCTCCTTACAAGTACACCTCTCCTATTTTATAACTAATTCTCTGCGCTTACTCATTCTCTTACTTGCTGGACATGTATAACAAAAATTTAACGGCCATAGCTCTTTCGCTATACAGAAAATTATATTTTGATGGTAACATATTACATCGTGCTACTTCTGAATTAAACACAAGGAATTATGATATAGACATGAATTTAATCCGACTGTATATGAAGGTTAATAGTCTATGAAGTTAATATTTGTGCCATTTTAACTTCAGAACGATTACAATAAATTTTGAAAAAAAGGTATCACACAGTTTATCGTAAACGTAAAAGTAATCAAAGGAGTTGAAAAAAGGCAGGTTTTTTGTAAACAATAGCTGTTTAAACTTGTGAAATAAAGCATCACATAAAATTACATGAAAAATGTATTTCCACAAATATAAAAACATTTGGTTCTATAACCTTAATATGTATGAATAGTAATTGTAAAAGTTTGAAAAATGTATTGTCTAAACGAAATAGTAATGAAAATATTGAAAAAATAATTAAAATATATTTCAAGATAATTTAATAAATCAATAAATTATGAATATTAATGTGAATAATGTATTTTTTTTTTTTAAGTAATTACAAATTTGTGCTGACAAAAAGCAGTAGAAAAAACAACCGTATAATATTATTTAAAAAAATGAATAAATATGACTTCAGATAAAAATGATTTTATATATATATTTATGGAAAAAAAATCTAAATTTTCAAAAGAACGTATCAATTATGTTATTACTGAAATCTTTTTTTTTTAATAAAAAGTATTTTACTTTATTGGAATAACCTTAATAAAGTAAAAAAAAAAACATTAACAAAAATATAGGTACATTTAAAGAATATTTAATCGTAATAGACCATTTAGCTCATTTACCAAAATAATTCTTTTATAAGAATAAGAGTTATTCTTATTCTTTATTCTTATTCTTTATTTTTTATTTAAATAATAATTATTTGCATTATTCTTAGCTTATTTCAATACCATGAAGTGTAATTTTGTAAAACTTCAAATAGAGGACTGGCTCTACATTTTATAACTCTCTTTTTCTGTTTAGCCTCCGGAACTGCAGTAAGGTATTACTTCAGAGGATGAATGAGAATCATGTGTATGAATATGAATGAAGTATGTATAATATATTAATAATATATATATTAATTTATATTCTTTTAGAATTATATATTCTACAGACTTTATGATAACCTAAATTTGCTTATTAGCGATTTAATTTTATTTATTACAAATAAAAATTAAAATTTTTTGATTTATTTTTATGAGTATAACAGCAATTTTAACAGAAATAAATGAATTTTTTGAACCGCTGTTTTTTTTTTTTTTTTTAAATTGATTGTCCTAAAAATGTTTAAATGGAATCATTTTCGATTTAAGCAAAAATTAGGAAAAAATTTCCCGTTAAGCCTAACTTAAAATAAAGAATTTTCCGTATACATAAAAAAAAATGTATTCCTAATTTTGTCTTGCTTCAAATGATTTCAAGAGGGAGACAAACTCCGTGAGGCATCCGAAATGCATAAAAATAATTTATTTTAATTTTGAACAAATTTTAACTTTAATCCGTAATATTTTTTTTTTTTATCTTTATAACAATATCAAGTTTTATTCTAAAAATTTGATGAAATGTATAATGCTTATTTGAAGAAATTCAGGAAAGCAATTCCTGAGTTAGGCAGTGCCATAATTATGTATATACAAAATTGTCGAATACATTACGTTCCTATCACGATGTGTAGAACAATCTAAATTCTATGAACCAAGAAATATTTAAAATAATTATATATAATAAAACTAAGAATACTTACAATAAAATCTGCAAATATAATTTCTGTAGAAAAACGACTTCATATACCGTATTATATGAATTATAGATATTATTTTCACAAAAAGCAGTATGTAGCAATGATGTAAGAATATAAGAACATTATTTATGTAATGTTATCAAAATCCTTATAAGTTTTTGGCAAGGTTTATATGCGCTACAATGACTTTGAAAAAATCGCTCAACATAGATCGCTTAACTGGCGTATAGCCATCGTCTGTTACAAGTATAAGAAAAATATTCTGTTCAACTGTAAAACAACAACTTTACATATAAAACTACCTTTAGTTTACCATTAAACTGACACTCACTTAATAAGAACCACCGCTATGTAAGCAAGTATTTAGAAAGAGAGAGAGAGAATAAAAGGGTGTGGAGGAATGTTTAAGAATACAGCAAATGTTATCTGCATTAAAACATTCAACTGTATATGAAAGTTTTGGCAACGTATAAATATAATTACAATTTAATTCTGATTATTTGATCAAAGGGTATCTGGAACCAACCCCGAATATCTGAAATAGTGATCACTTGTAATTAGTCTTCACCCGATTTCAGATTAAATTGTAATAAAATAACCTTAGATTCTCATTTAGATTTACCCTTACTTATTTATAAATAAGGCTCTCTCTGTATAGTTTCTGATCGAAATCCTGTCCTCAAATAACTTTCATGATGTTTTATCACTAAAAAACTTTTCAGTTATTTATTTGTACCATAGCATATAGGGTTGTTTTATATTTTTTTAGGTTACCGATATTTCTAAAATGTTTCTGCAATTAATAAAATAAAGATTGGGATCTTTTGGAGTTTTTCTATTTTCTTAATAAAAAATTGCAGTAAATATGTTAAAAAAAACTGACAAAACACTAGTAGTACTTTCCCATCATACGGCTTTTTTGTGATGCATGGCTTACAATATCCATACACACACAATCTAATTTGTAATATTTATCATTTTATTTAAATATAATATTTCTGTTTGTTTAACTAACTAAAGCTCACGCGAATACCGTATTTCATTTGCGCAGGTGTGACGGTACTAGCGGTCACTTTTAATACTTATTTACACTTTAAATATTATTCATTTATTTAGTTCTAGCGCTCAGCTGATATGGCACAACAATAAACGACTGTAGTAGCTGTACGTCAGTGCTACACTAAGACTGCTTGTATCGAGAGGAGGTACTATTGACATATTATACCCACTTAGCCGCTAGTTTATTTAGGCGATTTTTTGTGGTGGGGTTGCGATTTCGGAAACTTTTTTCAAATACTATTTTTTAATCGATAAAAATATGCCTAAGAAAAATAACACCTTAATTAGGCGAAATGTCGACATATTGAGCGTGACTTGGCTCTACAGCTTTACCTACTCAACCACTTAAGTTAAAAATATAATGTCATCATTGCCTCATATATAGAAGTAATCTGACCAAGTTTGGTGAAAATCGGTTGAGTAGTTTTGGAGATATAAGGTGCAAAACACTTCACACACAACACACAACACACACACACACGCACACATAAGTACATGTTTTATGTTTTTTTTAGGTTCCCTAGGTATAACCCACCGGGTTGGTCTAGTGGTTAACGCGACATCGCAAATCAGCTGATTTTGAAATCGAGAATTCTAAGGTTCAAATCATAGTAAAGATAAACATTTTTATACGGATTTGAATACTAGTTCGTGGATACCGGTGTTCTTTGGTGGTTGGGTTTCTTCAATTAACTACACTTCTCAGGAATGATCGACCTGAGATTGTACAAGACTACACTTTATTTACATTCATACACATCATCCTAATTCATTCTCTGAAGTAATACCTTACGGTAGTTGCGGAGACTAAACAGAAAAGAGGTTCCTTAGGTATAAAAACGTAAAGATCTGGTGAAAACCGCATATGCCCAAATTCGTTCAATTAACAATACTTTCCTTCTAAAGCTATAACTCTGCTATAGCGCTAGATGGTAAAGTAAAAGTATACTAAAAATTAAAAAACAATATATTTTTTTTCTTCTTCAAATTCTGAATCTCGGAATTCGACAATAAATTAAAAACTACCAAAAATCTATTAAAATTTAACTTTTCACCGAATTTTTACTGTTAAAATTGAAAGAACAATTTAAAAAATCTATTCTGAGTGCGTCATTCTACTATTTTTGTAGTTATTAGATTTTTATTTTTTGTTGAAGAAGTTATATTTTATATTATATACATATATATATATTTACGTCTAATTGAAATATAAATAAACTTACAAAAAGATGCTGTTTGTATGAAAAAACGCAGTGCGCAAGAACATAAAAATCTTATAAAACTGCGTTTTCTTAAAAATAAGAAAAGGAGTGCAGAGAAACTGTGTTAATCGACGGTGGGCTAAGGTACTCTGGGAACATATATTCCTTTTAATATAAATTAATTTAATTTGAGTAAGTTCATTGTTTATTTAGTTAGATATGTGATTTATTACAATCTACAAAGAAAAGAAGATAATTATAATATATATATATATATCGGTAGTTATTAAAGTTTGGAAAAAACTTTATATTGCATATCTGAAAGATGTTTGAAGGCAGAAAGAAATGGGGTTCAATGGAGTTAAAAAAAATCTGCATTAAGGTGGGTTTTAATTTTTGTCTACCATTTTGGATCCGCCAACTGAATCAAACTTAATTTTTTAAAATAGGAAGGTAGATTTATGACATGATCTCGATTTAAAATTTTACAAGAAAAAAAAAATAGTTAAACCTGTTTTTCTGTTAATGCCTTCGTCAAGTTATAAGCATTTAAAGTTGTAATAATGAACAAATCATGTTAACAATAAAACGAGGTAAAACGCGCTGCAGGAACAATTTTATTGCATTTTATATCCATAATGCATACAGTAACGAACTTTAAATAATGTTATAATATAGATAATAATAAATAATAACTAATAATTAACAACAATAAATTAAACGGCTGTATCAACTGATATTATTTTCGAAATAAAAATTAGCTTTCAGTGTTAATATCAGTTGATATTTGTTACTTATCAGCTGTTAGTTTATAACAATGCAATTATTAGTTATACGTTGAAATAATGCAAGCTAATACACCTTTTTTACTTCAAGATATTTGTAATGGTAAAATTTAATAGTGCTAGTAAGAATTAAGTTGTAGGCCTAGAGGTTCAAATTTGTATTCTTTTCAGATCTTTTTAACTGTGTAGAACCCCATTTTTTCTATCCCCAAACACCTCTTAGGTATGCAGTATAAAGCTATTTCCATACTTAAATATCACCCGGAATATATTATAGAATATTTTTTGTCCTTTATGGAAATTTCTCTCCGGTTTTTAGGTTTAAATAAGTTAGATTTTTATACTAGATACTCTTGATGTTGTCCTTTTAGGAGGAATTCTATATGAAAATTTTTAGTTAGAGCAGAATTCCTTGATTGATTGGGATTTGAATTTCCCGATGAATGGATGCTACCCCTCTCTTGCTAAGAGAATGTCAACAAAAATTAAGCTGTATACATAAATGCTAATACTAATTTAAATATAAATATAATTAGTTAAATATAAAAATATAAGTAAAATAAAAAATAATTTAAAAAATATAAATCGATAATTACACATTGTTAATTAATTACCTAAATTAACTGGCAATGATGTTATAATACCAGAACTTTTCTATTATTTGCTTAGTATCTGCAGTGATGGTTAAAAAATTATTTTTAGATTATCCTTCCAAAATTATTTTATTTTTTAAAGATCAAAACAAGGATATTATTAAAAAATGATCCTGTAAGTAAGTACTTGTTGCATTAAAAAATATTTTTTGCTTTAATAAAAAATTTTTTTTTTGTAAATTTATCCCCTATCCTTATGACAAACGGATGGATGCCTTTACATAGCAACAGTATCTATCGAGATACTACATCCACTCTTTTTAAGCTCTATTTAGAAAAATAAATTAAATATATGTAACCGAAAGGTGGAATAATAAAAAAACATCAGGTCAATTGACTGTAACCATAATCATTTCTGTTAAATTTTTTCAATAATTCTTTAGAGCTTTTTTTATAACTTTCTTTATAATTTTACAAATTAAATTTTGGGAGGCGTAAAAAATATTTTTAAATTTAAAATTAATTTAAATTAGTTATAGCCTGATTTATTCTGTAATACGTGTAACATTCATTATTTTAAAATTATTTTTCCAGAAATTAAGTTTACATTTTTTCTGGTTAAGGAAGTTTAGAAAAATAGATTTAATTTTACCACGTTAATTTGTTAATTTTTTTAGAAAGGGAAGTACTAAAATAAAAAATCAAATCGTTCACAAATATTTCTAAACAGCTTAAATTAACAAGTCAATGATAAGCTTTAGAAGGCGTTATTGTAAAATTAAAGTAATCCTTTAAGAATTAGTACGTGAACGAGTGAATAAAACATTAGCATTTATTATATAATTAAATCTTAGTTGGTTAATAATAGATTATTTGTATGGAAAAAACTCAAGGTAACTTCTTTTTTTAAACAAATTTTCAGATCAGAAATTTAAAATGAAAAAAAAAAAAAAAAAATAGAAAAAATTTGGCAGAGGCAGATCAAAATTTTTTCAGAGCGGAAATGGTGGGTTAGCTGAAAATGGTAAATCTATACTATTGTTGCGCGTCGTCTGTGGTGTGTCGCAGTGCAGTGGTAACAACGCAAACGAAACCCGATGTTAGATTTATATGCGTATGCACATTCGACCAATGTCTTTTCTTCTTTTGCCGCTTACAGATGTTATGATCCTAAACTTAACCCCGATCTTGCACTTATTCTTTCTGTACACATAACACATTCACGCGCGCGTGCCGGCTCACACACGCATACACAAACACAAATACACCACGGATTTCCTACACCATCAATTATTTTGTCACGTTTTTACTTTAGTTACAGTTGCGTTTTCGTTTCTTTTTATAACAGAGTAACCAATATATACTCTCGTACCAACCGATATCTTCTTTACAGAACCTCCTGATTAGCTGACTTTCCATTACGCTCTCATGCTTATTTAGCGTCTTCGTTCAACCAGATTTTATTAACCATTTTTTATTAATAACAGTATTTCACTTTGTTTTTTTTTTTTTAATAACTTTCTTAGTAAAAGCCCGAGAAACGAATTGTAAAAAATTACTAAATTATAATTTTTCAAAAAGAGAACGACTTATTCATTTATAAATGAATAAATACTCCACTATAGTGGAGTATTTATTATACATGTTCCTTATTTTCGCCGGCCTCCGTGGCGCAAGTGGTAGCGTCTCCGCCTTTCATCCAGAGGTCACGAGTTTGAATCCCGGTCAGGCATGGCATTTTCAGACGCTAAAAAATTATCATTTCATCCCATCCTCTGAAGCAATACCTAACGGTGGTCCCGGAGGCTAAGAAAAAAAAGTTCCTTGTTTTAAATTTTTTTTCTTATACCGTTATTGCATTCTTATGATTAAGTTATTTGCATTCTATATTTTTCATTTATTGGTATTTAATAATTTTAATAAATAACGTAACAATTGGAAAATATTATACAACAGTTTTATTTAAAATTAAATTAGAAGATTTCGTTACACAGAAAAATTTTTTTTTTTGTTTAACCTACGGAACCACCGTCAAGGTATATCTTCAGAGGATGAGATGAATAAATTGTAACGTGTGTGAAAAATTCCATGCCTGACCAGGATTCGAACCCGGGACCTCCGGATGAAAGGCTGAGACGCTACCACTCCGCCACAGAGGCCGGCAATTCATTTCACAGAAATGAAATGAAATTTTGGAAAATTACTTTATTGATGATTTTTAAAAATGATTTCAATTAAATATAACTGAATATTATCTTTTATTCTTTTTAATGTTTTATATTAATGTTTTAATGTTGTCTTTTTAATGTTTTATATTTATTTAAATATTTATCGATTAAATCCTTGAAAAAGCAAAATATTACGTTTTATTACATAAAAGAAAATAGGAAACCGGGAATTCTCTAAACCGGCTGAAGAGCATCGTGTACAAATAAAAATATCTAAAAAATATTTAATTTTGAAAGAACAATAGATATTTATAATTTTAATATGTTTAATTGATTTTTAATTGTTTACTTACTTTTTTAATTAGGTTCACAAATTTTTTAATTGTAAAATGGATAATCTATTCTTTTAAATTATATTATTATTTTTTAAATTTATGACAATTCCATTTTTTTCTCTACAAACTTTTAATTTATTTTTTAAACAATTTTCAGTTACGCTTAATTTATTTTAAATTAATTAAGTTATAATATTTTCATTAGTATTTTGACTATATACTACATAGGCTTAACTTAAATAAATAGTATTTAATAAACTACTACTTTTTTTTTACTTTAATAAGTTAAAATAGTACTTAATAGTACTTAAATAAGATAATTTTTTTCTATCACAAACACCATTTTTTTAAAACTTGCTAGATTTAAATTTTGTTCTTAAAAGAATCTTAACAAACAAATAGAATCCACGGTGAAACTGATGTGCTGTTTAAATAAAAATAATATTCTTCTACGTGCTAAGAAAAGATTGGTTCCAAACATCTCATCTTAATCTTCTTAAAATTAAGTAAACGAACTATTCAATTCTTTATCAGCAAAAGTATGAATCATTTGCAATAAACATATTTTAGATAGGTTATACATGTTTGTACTACCGTAAAAATTGCAAAAACACCTGTTTGTGTGCAGATATATGTATATAAAATACCTTTCCGTTTCTCCTCTTCTAACTGTTCGTAAAGTATCTTTACATCATATCGTGAAAATTACCCAATCAATTATTTATACATCATGGTTTAGGTCATTAGGTCAATGAACTACTGATGCTTTCAACGTTTCTCGATCTCACTGTTTCAGTAATATTTACTCGATAGATGTTTATAGTTCCTACCTTCTCTGTTTTATTATAATCAATTAATAATTACATTTTATAAAATTTAGAAATGAAATTTTCGTAAATCTGTCAATAAATAATCTTTAGATAAACTATTAGTTCTTTTCTGACATGTACATTGCACGTTTTTAAAAATATTTTTCATATTATTGAAACGAAACGGAGCGCAAGCACGGTGGGAGTTTACATTTCCTCCCTAAAATTTGCAGAACCTGGGCTGATGCCCCTTGCTGCCGTGTCTTTCTAGTATCGGGTGGGTCATTGTTTTTAACTGGCGGTTTTTGATTACTGTTTTGGTTTATTGACGGATTTGGTATTTGCATTTCGTTCCTTTAAAAGTTTGGAAAAATACTAGGGTTGAATTCGGGAGGCCGGGCCTGCAACAGCCCACTGTTCCTGGCGTGATTACCCTTCAGTCCGTCCACTGAAATCCTTTCGGTACCGGCGCCTTTTGCGCTGACAGGAATACGGCCTAATATTTGGGGCTCTAATATTTGGCGGGAGCAATGCTTCTCCCCTTTCCGGAGGGAGTCGCAAGTGCTGGCTGAAGTAAATTGTAAGCTTCGGTAGGAAAATGGGTGGTAGTTAGGAGATGGTTAGCATCTTCTTCGTTTTGGCTGCCCTTTCTGCAGGCTGTCTGCTGGGCTCTCTCTGTTCGAACAACAATCTTTCGCGGTCGCGGGTTTGGGGAGTGCGATCGCCGGAGCGTAGTTCTTAGTTTATTTCGGTCGCACGTGTGGTGGGGGGGTTGGGGGCATCGCCAGAAGGAACCGTTGAAAATGTCAAAGCCGCCGAAGATTCCCGTTGAGACGTACTTCGCGTTATTGGTATGTGGTGCTTTTAAATTCCTTTTTATTCTGAGCTTTTTCTTCACCTATTTATCTATCTGTTGAGTTATGTTTCTCGCTACATTTTTTACTTTCTATACTTTCTTCTACTACTAAATTAACTAAAACGGAATTTCTTAATTTCGTATATAACTTACTATCTATTTTAATTTCTAGTAAGAATCTACAACAGACTTATTTCTAATTAACCTTAAAACCTTTTTTAAATTTTATCAATCTACTAATTTTTAAAATTTCTTAAAAATTTCATCTTTCAAAGGTTCTAATTTTTGTTACCTTCTTGGATATTCTATTGTATATCCACCATTTTATATTTCTCCACCAAAGGACTGATTTTTAAATGTGTGTCAGATATTAAAAAAATTATATTTCTACGTAAAGGGTTTGTTTTTTATTTTCAGTCTGCATTTGATATCATCCGTACTTTTTTTTATATTCAGTAATTTTACTACTTATGTAAAAACTTCTGAAATTTTTGATATATTACGTTCCCTAGAATGAATATTAAACAAAAATGCCATTATCTTCTTTTTTCTAGCATTTTTATTTTTTTCTTTACTCTTATTTATTTTCAAAATGAACTTTAGCTACCGTTGAATGTACTCATTATATCTTGTAACTTATTTTTGGTCTCACTTTAAGAAATAACATTATTAAAATTTTTATATTTTAATTTTTTACTCTTGGATTGTCATTAATCTCAAAATTTTAAAATAAATTCTTTGCCGATGCTTTCCTATATAAAAGTTGATAAACAAAGGGGTTAAATTGTAATATCTCACTACTTTCCGTATTACAACTTTCTTACCTACAATTTTTATTTTAATCAAAGTAAACAAATTATAAAATGTATATATAAATCTTTTTTTCTTTATCGTACTACTAAGTATTTATGAAAAATCAATATGTGGGATTATATGTAAAATTAATAGACTGTATCCTTATATTTTTATTTTATTCTCTTAATGTGTATGTTGGAATCTGTTAAACTAGTGAACAATAAGCAAACCTTCCCCCCAAGGTTCAATGAGATGATGATACGTATGACATGTAAATGAGGTGTAGTCTTGTACAGAATCAGGCCGACCTTTCCTGAGACATGAGGCTAATTGAACTCCAACCATCTAAGTACACCAGTATAAACATCCGCTGCCTAGTATTCAAATCCGTATAAAAGTAACTTTTACAGGGATTTGATTCTCAGAACCATCGACTTCAAAAATCAGCTGTTAAATAACTTATTTGCTTCTGTTAAAAGTTAATTAATTAAATTGTTGATTTATTTTACACGTTTAGTGTATTTTTATATATTTTTAAGGAGAACTAAATTTAATTATATGCAAGAAAAGAGAACAATGACAAACATAACATATATATAACATATATATATTAATATAATGTAATTATTTTATTTTACATAAACAAAAAATAATTTAAGGAAATAATTTTCCTTAAATTCTAAAAAATTAATATTTAAGACAAAACTGTTATATTCGCTCCAAATTTTGTTCTCTTAACAGAAATAATAATTGAAACACGTTGATTTAATAGTAGGAGAAAAATTCAGAGAAAAAAATTATAACGAATAAAAGAATTGAAAAGTTATAAACTAAAATTAATGTTTATAAAGAAGGTATGAGAAGAATGTTTATAGTGAAAATAATGAATCAGTAATTAAAGTGAAGAAAGGAAAACAATAAATGCGAAACACGTAAGAGGAGCTTTTGTAAAAAAAAGTAGAACCTTGAAACCCCGCGGAGTTTCAAGAACTCATATAGTTTTTGTTTTGCAGCATTAATGTGTTTTATGCGTATATTGAAGTGATGACAATTAAATGTTTTTTAGTTTACACATTCTCCACCAGATAGCAGCTGCGTTAGAGTACTTCAAAGGCCAAGCTGTGAGTCCAGGCTTCAGTATTATGGCATCGCCACGAGAGAAAGCACATTGCGTGTATATCGTTATACAGAAACAAAATCAACGACAGACGTAGAAAAAAACTACGTTGTATGAACCTCAACCATAATCAAAAGTACCATAGACTAAAACAGCTAGAAGAAAAAATATTGAAGTGACAATAGCATACATAAGTGGTGTAAACGGTTATTGGAAATTGAAAGATTTTGAAAGGACACTCTCCCGTTAGGGCTAAAACAAGTGCCGAAAACACAGAAAAATTCGACGACAAATTCAACAAAAAGCAGCTACTCCATGAAATTAAACCTAATGGTAAGCCACAAAGAATTCAATTTGTAACGACAATATTAGATTTAATTTCTGCTAATGAAAATTACCTGCAGCGCATTCTGTTTTCTGATTAACCATCATTTCATTTCATGGAATCGTGAAACGCCATAATTGTTGAGTATGGGGCGTCAGAAAATCCACACGAATTGGTGGAATTCGCCCAGAACATTTCAAAAGTTAATGTCTGGAGTGGTATACGCATAATCGAATTTTTGATCCGCTTTTTCTTTCAGAACTTTTATTCTTAGATTCTTTCAGAATTTTTATTTATTAAAAATAAATAAAAATTAATAGTAATGAAAGATGATAAATTAAATCAAACATAAGAACATTTTAAATAATTCATTTCTATCGACGTTAATAAAAAAAAAAAATGTAATTAAAAATCTCTTAACTACAAAACTACTAATTTATCTTCACAAAATCCAAGTTGAAAGTGAAATACGTATAGATAAAGTTTCACCACTTTTCATTAATTAATTAATTTTTTTTTTATAAACTTAGAAATTCAATTTTTGTAATGTTTTTTGTGTTATTGTTACTTACTTTATTTTATAATTAACTTTTATGATTATTATTTTAAGATTTGTTTCTGATAATTTGGATAATTCCTTCAATATACTGACGATAAAAATTAAAATGATTCAGATCTAGTTAACTTTTTTTTTTTTAAATTGTTTTTTAAGGTTTTAATTTACGATTTCATCACTCAGATAAATCTTAGATAGAAGATAAAAATCTATATGAAGAGGTTTTAATACGATTCTAAGAAAGAAGAGTATAATAGAATCAATAAAAATAAGATTAACGTTTTTAGAATATATCTTAAAATATACAGAGTGATTCTGCAGGAAAGGGAAATATTTGGAAACTGATTCTGCAGTTCGAAAAAAAAAATAATAATACACACTTACACCCGAAAAAATTTTGTTATTGAGTTACGGCTAACGAAAAATTTCGTTCGATTTTTATTCCTCCGGTGAAATGAGATCATACAGGAATTTTTAAGGCGATATATAAGGAAGGTGTGTAGCCATGGTAGTTTCTTATGTTTTTTGACTTAAAAAATCGAATAAAATAGGTCCCAGAACTGCATATCTCGTAATTTTAATGATATCAAACGCAAAACAGAAAAATTCGGTGACGAAGCTACTTTTACACGTAGTGGTAAAAACATATCGGTGGTCGGAAGAAACCCACGTGCTCTAGTTGAATCTAATTTCCAGCAAAGATTTTCGATTAACGTTTGATATGACATGACCGGCAACTAACTAATAGGCTTTTTCATACTAGAGCAACTTGTCATGGGGAGAAATTACTGGAATTTTTTAACAATGAATTTCTTACAGTGTTTGAAAATTTCTCATCGGCGAAAGGAATTGAAACGTACTATCAACCTGATGGAGACCAACATATTTCATGAATAAAATAAGACAACTCTTAGATGAAGAATTTACTGATAAGTGGATTGGTCGTAGAGAGCCGGTAGATTGGGCACCTAGATCACCCGACCTAACACCCCCAGATTACTGTTAATGGGGATGTACTAAAGCGAGATATAATAGCAGAAAGAAAATATATAAGCAGATAGGGCTGATATACAAGCAGTCCCCAAATTATTTCCCTTTCCTCCTGAATCACTCTGTACAACAATAATTGCATATGCTAATTTAATTTTAACAAGAATTATAAAGGATAGAAGTTATAAGAATTTAGCTTAAGAATATAAATGAATGTTGTATAAGATCAGTCAAATGATTGATGACAAAAATATCATAAATATTTTTGGTTCAATAAACACATTTCATAAATACTTGAAGTTTATTGAAAATTTTGAGTTTAGAATATTGTCAGTGGGGATTAAAACGATTATCAATACTACATTAAATAACATATACATTTTTTCTTAAATTTATTTATGTTAACAATACATAATAGTTTAACTAACACTTAGAGATATATTTCTCTAAATATTAATATTTACGTTATATGGAAATATCTATGAAGGAAAAATGTACGATATAAAAAAATGTTATAAAGAGTGCAGTAAGATATACTTTTGTAATAATACTAGCATAGCAGCAGAGTGTACTCTCCCTTCATCATCCGGCAAACGATCTCCCCCTAACATTTTCGCCACCATCCCTCAGTGTCAGTGTCGTTATTTTGTACAAAACTCGCGACCCAGTGTCGCCAACATAATTGAAGTGCCTGCACTCTAACTTTATTTTTTATTTTAATATCATCCTTACAACCTTAGCATTTTACTATTAAATATCAGTCATACCAACTACAAAGAAAAAAATCCCTCCAATAATTAATTAGTAGAAAATTTCAATTTTTTATAGTAAAAAAAATATTAAAAAAGTTATTCAGAATTATTTTAATTTTATCAAAGAATATTTTCGAAGATAAATTAGCATACATATTTAGAATAGGAATATTTAATAAAAAAAAAGATGAAAGAGGATTGAACTAAACAAAGAATTAGTTATATAAATTAAAATTAAACATTCCACATGCAACTTATCAGTTTACACTAAGCTGAGTTCAGTTTATACTATGTATTGAACAGATTGACAAATCCGTTCAATCCGTCTTTCGGTCGCTCAACAAAAAATGAAAAAAGATATTTAAAAAAAAAAAAAAAAAAAAAAAGCTAGCATTAGTTTACACATCAAATGAAAATAAGCAAATTATTGATTAAATAATAAAAGAATTAGTTTCGGGAGTGGCCAACAAAAGTGAAAACTTAAAACAACGAGTACCGATCATTGGTTAATAATTATGTTTGATTCTGTTGCTGATTCTAATGTATGTGATTATTCATTTAAAAGGACTTAATAGACTACTTTAGAAATCTATTTATAGTATAATGTAATAGCTAATTAAATAATTTGAAAATAAAAATTAAATTGATATTCATTATTAAATAAATGTTGCAAAACATTTAAATTTTAGTAATGAATTATACATTTTCTTTTTCACAATATATTATTACATTATATTATTATTCTAATTCTGAAATGTTTATATTATTTGTATTATAAGATTCTTCTAAAAATGAAACAATTGGTTTATAATAACTAAACTATGAAATAAATACTCTTGAATGAAATCTATCCAAATATCTTGTAAATTTGCTATATTATTTTTACACTGAATTTAAAAATTATTTTAAAATTAATTCTATATAAACAACTTAAAATAGCACTTCAATAGGTATCGGTATACACAACCATATCTACAAAGCAACGTGCTCCGGATAACTACAACAGTCTTTTTACATGGATTAATGTATACGTATATGCGTACTGGTACACAGAAAGAGAAAAAGAGAGCGGGAGAAAGAAAGAGAAGTAGAAGTAACTTCTTTCTTTACTGTTTATTGATGTAAACGTATATGCACATATGCTTACGTATACAGAAACAGTGAGGGGGAAAAAAGAAAGAGAAGTGTATTGGGAATCACCGACGGATCATCATTGTTTTTTCTCCCATCTTTCATTCTATATATATTACATGCATATATGTATAAATTCTCGCTCCATGTCTTTCACAAGTACGACGGATAAAAAATCAAACAACTGGGTGAATGATTATAACTGTGTGTATGTGTATGTGTGCGCGCACGTGTGCGCGTGTGTAGCGAGAGAGAAAGAAGGTGATAAAAATAACCGGCACGTACAATACAGTAAAAGAAGATGACGGTGTTCTTGTATTAGTGATAATGTAGATTGGAGGGGGTATGCAGTGACAACAATGTGTCGAGTAGATCGCACGGTACGGGGCGTGCGGTGGAAGTGAAACTTAGATAGAGAAACAGTGCATTCGACCGTCTTCGACGGTTGATAACTAAATTATGTCACAACTATAAGTGACGTAACGCGGTCCTCGACAAACTATTCAATATACATGCTTAGCGTCTCGTGACGATTTTTGATGACGAGTCAGCTATATTTTTCTTTATGTAAAAGTCTATCACAAAAGTGTTCGGCACAAAGCGCCAAAAAATGTTTTTACTTCAAAAATTGTAGGTATTTAGCATACTTATGAATAGTTATTTTATTTATATAATATGAATAAAGCTTGATATTTCGTCATTCTATTTGTTGCATTGAATAAATAGATATTTTATTTAAACCACTATACATATAATATTTTATATAGATTATTTCAGGAGATTGTGCGTTGATGTTCTACTATATAAATATAAAATCCACCGGGTTGGTCTAATGGTAAACTCGACATCACAAAATCAGCTGATTTCAAAATCGAGAGTTCTAAGTTTCAAATCCTAGTAAAGGCGCTTACTTTTATACGGATTTAAATACTAGAATGTGGATACCGGTGTTTTTTGGTGGTTGGGTTTCAATTAACCGCACATCTCAGGAATGGTCAACCTGAGACTATCAGACCATACTTTATATACATTCATACATATCATCCTAATTTATCCTTTGAAGTAATTCCTTACAGTAGTCCCAGGCTAAATTTAAAAAGAAGTATAGGTATAAAAAATGGAACTTTCCCAGCATTTTAACTTTCCCAACAAAAAGTATAAATTTAATATTAAAGAAAACGAAGAATATAAAATCCATAAAAAATTAATTATAGAAATAACTATAAAACAAATATGTGAAGATATTAAGCAAATAAAGTACAAAGATAACAATGAAAAGCGCTTGTGGTAATGGGTAACTGTGGCACAGGATTTCTGTTTTTATAAAAAGAGGATGTATGTAATTTAAGTTTTTTTTTATTAGTTTTATCTTATAATTCATCAGAACGAATATGATTATTCAATTTTAATAATGATATTTAATTCAATTAATAATATTTAACTTCAATAAATTATTAAGAAGATATTTTAAATAGATTGATTGTTTTCGTTACGAAAAATTGTTTGGTTTGGTTTTGGTGTTGTGTGTTTTTTGTTGCAATAAATTACTTTTTTTTTAACTGTGATGGTACATTCATAAATATAAACCGTACAGAAAAGTTATCATTTTTTATTTAATGTATATTTGTCAACATGATTCCTCCTTATGGGAGGGCAAAAAGTGTATTAATTCCCAAATTTTCCCAATTTTTGCATCTCGTTCTGGCCATTTGAAAGAGTCCTAAGATAAAGAGTTGAGATATTTTGTTTAAAGCAGGATTAAATGAAAGCGTAGTAAATATTTTATAATTATAATAACTTTAGGTTTTATTAAGAGCCTTGAAAGTGTAATGATAAGTCCCTGAAAGCACGCATTTCATAATTTTCAAAAACAAACAAGCTAAAATCAAGAGTAAAGTAGTTATCTGTATCTTTCCTTGCAGAAGGTTCAAATGTAGTGATCTAAAATCTGTATTATACCAGGTGGTTTTAAGTTCACTTAGCAGACATTTCAGCCATTTGTTTGGTCTTTTTTACAATCCCTAGATGTGAAACGAAATTCCGGGAAAGTACCTCAGGTATTCAAATAGTATCACTACCCAGCTTTATCAAATAAAAAAAAAAAGAAGGCCGTTTTGCCTGTTTCTAGAAAATGTCCGCGTTTGCCACAGATAGAGTTAGGACAGCGACTGATTTCCTTAAGATAGATTACGCCTTAGTGTAGAATGCCGAAAAATTTTTCTATTTGAAGCAGGTAGAAAAGCCACGCCACAATATAGCTTAAGTTAAGAATCTTCTTTTTTATAATTGTTGGTGGTAGATATATGTTCTAGATGTCGATCTTTATTAATTTTCTTTAATATATTTAAATAATTTTATAATGATAATCTTGATGTATCATTTAAACTATTTAAAAATGTTAATTCTTCGAAATTGGCTTAGATCCAATAACGTATGCTTATAAACGCTACGTGACAGTGTATTCAACACAGAGAAAGTCTGTTAAGAATAATTGAATTTATTATATTGTGGCCTACTTCTATTTTTATCATCTACGATATTACAGTATTCATGTATACTGACTGATATGTCATTTCTTTATTTGAGGACTTATTTAAAAATAGTGGATTTATTTTTCACCTTTGCTTTAAAAGATAAAATATTAAATTATTGTAAAAAAAATGAAAGTACAAATCAAGTTCAAATTTTTATTTGTAAGTTGCTTACGATGACTTTTTTAAATGCTATCTTTACATTAAAAAAAAAAATGAACGATAAAATAACATTTGAAATTTCTTTTCTGCCGAATTCGTTTTCCAACAATTCAATGCAAAACGAATATTCGTTTTCCATAATAATAAAACAGCTTAAACAATTTTACATAGGCTTATCGAATAAGATTTTTTAACCATGATTTACATGTAGATAATTCCTTAATATAAACATTTAAACACGACCTTCTTCTCTCTTAATATAGTAATCTTTTGATATTTTTTCCGTTAGGAAACTCGAAAAAGAAAAACTTTTCCTAATAATAAAGAATTTCGATTTAAAACATTAAAAAGCCTCAAAGTGGGATCACATTGGTTTATCATATTTTATACAACGGTATTCATTTCTTTTAAAAAACCTATTTTATTAGCAAAAATTTAAGCCTTTTATAACAAACAAAATGGTACCTTATTTTTAAAGATAGGTCGCCAAGCAACTGAGTTCTATTGTACAAAATTGATAACATAATTTTCAACCGGATTTCATATCCATTAAATAATTTCTAAGTTGAGATAATTAATATAAATTATATTAATAAATTTAAATAAATAATGTAATATAAGCTATTAATTTAACATTGGATATTTAATAATAATAATTGTCTTATCAATAATTGTTAACTATTATGTAATAAATAATAAAATGCTAAATTAATTTTAATAATAATAAAAATAATAATAATAATGATAATAATAATAATAATAATAAAATAATAAAACAATTTAGCTACAATAGTTGTACAGTTGTATAGAGGTAATAAAGTTTTATTGTTAAACATTTTAAAAATTCAATCGTTTTTTCTAAATATTGATTTTTTTTTAAAGTCAGTGTCAAAAGAAGAATAAACTACGATCAACTAACTAACCTTTTCTTTTGGCGAATACATGCCGTTTGAATCTACGATTCTAAGTTGAAATCAAAAGAAAAATTTGAAAACTGACTTTTTATGTGTATGATATAAATATCATATACGCAAAATTTTTTGTTAAAAAAATCAACTCAAAATAAAAAAATTGCGAAAAAATGCAAAGATAAACTTTTTTTAAATTTATATTTAATCTCATTTCATCTTACCTATCTATCTTATCTTATTTAATTTATATTTAATCGATAGGATTTGAACTTCTATTTATAATAGGAGGACTAACAGAAATAATTCTAGAATTTTTATGAAATGTAAGAAAAATCGTTTTCTCATCGTAAAAATTATATTTTTAATTTTTATTTTTATTAAAGACATAATAAAGCTTCAAAAAACACTACCGCTCTTATAAAAAAAGATGTTGGTACAAAAACACAATAGACAGAGTTATGTCAATTTAAAAGTAAGAAAACCATTGTAGATAAATAGCGTTAAAGCATTACTTCCGACAGTGTGCTAAAGATGTCTGGAATGCGATAAATATTTTATTTTTAAATCAAGTTATTCCAGTAATAAAGATTCAGGTAACAATTATCTGAATATCATATACTATTATGGTACGGCGATTACAATAATAGTAAATATAAGTAAATAGAAAATAAGAAATAAAATCGAAACAAGTTCACCTTTTTTTTTCCTAGATGAAATTTTTCATTTTATTCTGTACTTAAAGTAGTAAGTCAGACAAGTAAGTAGTAAGTCAGTACAGACAAGTAAAAGAGTTATCGTCAATCAAATTAGCTCACATCACAGTCTCAGTTTGTATTAAGCCTGTTTGTCTAAGTATCATGCAAAAACTATCCCGAACCGATTTTAACAATACAGTACTTATAGGATAAACTTGCCTCAACTTTGCGAACATTCAACTTTGTAATTTCTTAACTTAAAATATTGTCAGATGGGGAGAGTTCCGCTCTGTCAAGCTAATTTAAATTTATTTATATAAAAAAAAAATCCATAAAAAAGCTTTTAATAGAGGTGTTTCATAAAACAAAAATGTAACTTGAAGGGAAATAAAATTAATATTAATTTCAAAATTGTTTTTCTTAAATATCAAACTGTTTTAAATACTATCCTGATATACTTGTTTTTCCTATTTTTTTTTAAGGAAGAAATTTGTCTGATGAAAAATAAGGATAAGATTTTAAAACAACTTTAATAATTTTTCTTTGGGAGGGGAGAATCTATGGCGGTAAATAAAACTTACAAACATATTCTCACGAAATATATTACAAAATTTCGTTGGAGAATCGTTTTGTAGATAGTATGTAATCTGATAATAATAAACTGTGCTCGTAAGAATGCTTGTGAGTATAGTTTAAATAATATTCTAATATACAGTATGTATATTACACATACACATATATATATATATATATATGTGTGTGTGTGTGTGTGTGTGTGTGTGTGTGTGTGTGTGTGTGTGTGTGTGTGTGTGTGTGTGTGTTTTCAGAATGAATTCTAATTGATATAGTCAGTGAAACTGACTATAAAAAATCCATTTTAGATTTTTTACATTTTTTTATTACATTTACAGAAAAGCAGAATCTTTTCTGAGAAAACAGGTAGTGAAACTATTTTTATTCGTTCTATATTTGTTGAAAATTTAAGGTGAATACTGATTATTATGAATTTATTAATTAGATTTTAAACTATAAGCACCGGGATCTTGAAAAAATAGGGATCCAACTAGAAAATGTTTTGCAAAGAATAAATGAAACGTTATGATAAACTTGGGAAAATATTACATACGCATATACGTTAAAGAAGGAGAAAATATCCCTTTGTTAAATCTGCAAAAAATTAAACAAGATTTATCAAAATAACTGTAAATCTAAATTTATAAATATAATCATTTTAAATCAGATATGAAAAAAAAATCATACACACACACCACACACACACACACACACTCACAGAATCGTTGCGCAATCTATTTATAGTACATCAATCTTAATTTGCATTTACATTTCTATATAATAAAAGCAACGCAAGGTCTGAGATAGAGGTGGACAAGTTGCGTGCATGTGAACCATGCTAATTTCTCCCTCCACTTTAATCGCTAATCCGAACCAACTCACTGTTAGGTTTTGTTCCCTATTTCTATTATAATAGTCATCATAATGAAATTAATTGTTATATTTTTCCCAAAATAACTCATCTGCTATGCGTGTAACCTTTCTCATTGTAAAAATTAATTGGTAGGAAAGTGAAGGAAAACTAAAAAAAAAAAAAATCTATAATTTTAATTCTATAACTCAGTTTTTATAATCAATTAATATCGAAACTCGATATTAATCTTATTGTATAATCTTTTACCATATCCATGGAAGTTTTCTTTTCGAAGGGGGTTTATCCTGATATTTACTACTTCTTCAATTTTTAATTTTAATTAATTATTAACTACTATTATTATTATTATCATTAGCATAATTTCACTATTTCTTCTATTTGTACTTTATCTATGTATTTAATATTTATTTCATTTTTCTATTACCTTTGAACACGATGCGCTAAAAGTCACTTTCCTCTGCATGCAGATATAAATTCTGTAACAGGTGGGAAATTTTGGTTTTATAGTTTGTAGTAATCAGCTGATATAATTATTATTCATTTATTCAATTCATTTTTGTATTTGTATAGGGATTAATGGTGTTTAAGTATACAAAATTAGAAAATTCAGTGTTGGGTGGAGAAATAATAAGGATTCAGCTGCCTCCCATTAAGAATTCCATCCGAGATTTGCTAATTCTCCACTATTACGTATTAAAATGTACATAAACTGATCATAAAATTTGAAAGTAGGAAGAAATGGGATTTACTTTATATTCAAATGATTTTTGAATGTAATTTTTTTAGCCTCCCGAACTACAGTTATTGCTTCAGAGGATGAGATGAAATGACAATTTTATAGGGTGTGAAAATGCCATGCTTGGCCGGGATTCGAACCTGAGACCTGCCTAAGGCCAAGGCGCTACCACTCGCTCCACGGAGGTCTTCTCTTTATCTTTTTAGCTTCCGGAACTACCGTAAGGTATTACTTCAGAGGATGAATGAGGATGATGTGTATGAATGTGAATGAAATGTAGTCTTGTACAATTTCAGGTCGACCACTCCTGAGACGTGTGGTTACCACGGAGATATGCACATGCAAATGAACCAAACTATGTCAAGCTATCGATTGAAAATCTATCTGATTTTATAAACCGGGGTAAATGTTTATTAGAAAAAATAATTAATTCATTGGTTAAACGCTGTAGTGAACGCCTAAGCACAGAAGGACAACACTTATGATAATTTCCTCTGACACGTATTTAATAAATAAATAAAATTAAAAAAAATCTGTTGTTTTATTTATAATTTTCAAATCTGACTTCTGAATATTATATTTATTACATGTAGTTTTCTAAATAAATTTAAAACCTATTTTTACCCATTTTCAGATTTTATTTAATAATAATTTTTTTTAAATTTATAGTCGCATCAACAAATAAATTCTTTAGACATTTATCAGTGTAATATAACAGTACCGGTATATTTGTATTCTTTAACAAACTGGTCGACTACTCCCTGAGACGTATAGTTAATTGAAACCCAACCACTAAAGAACACCGGTACCCACGATTTAGTATTCAAATCTGAATAAAAGTCAACTATCTTTATTAGGATTTAAACCTGAGAACTTCGACTTCGAAAACCAGCTGATTTACGACGACGAGTTTACCACTAGACCAACCTGGTGGGCTAGTTCTTATTTCTTGAATATTATAATGTTTAATGCTACTTAATATTATTCTCATGAAAAATATTTCTAATTAAACCTTGTGTAAAGAGTTGTAATTGCTTCAATGTTTAATATAATACCAAAAAATATGTAAAGTTGTAGAGCGGTTGTACGTATGCACGGAGGACCAACATGTATATATTATGTATAGTAGCTGATGTGATGTAGTCGTTTAAATGAATAAATACTATAACTTGGTTAAACGATTATTTATTGTCATAAATTGTTGTATTTGCGTTAATGACGTTGAAGGTATAATAGTATAACATAGTATAAACTTGAACAGTATAATTTTCTTGTATTGTTATTAAACTTATGAATAATGAACTTTTATGATGACATAAACGACTTATGAATGTTTTACTTATGAGTGATTTGTTGCAACTAACTTGTGTCAAGTACTACGAGCTACTGACCTAGCGTCTGGAATTGTATAGGCTCTTGCCCGGTCTCTTTACTGTAATTGAATATGACTTGAATCGAATATCAAGAACGAACCGACCATGTCGGTGTCTACCTTCAACGTTCTCAACGCATAGAACGTATCATAAAAACGTAATATATCATATAATAATTGATTCATACAAGAACGTAACATAAGAACGTAACACCTTGATTAGTATGATTTTTTCAGACTCAGCTAAACGAACCCCTTTAGAAAAACTTTTATTTATTATTTACTAGTTGAAGATTTACTAGTAGCGAAAAATTGTTAAGAAACCTAATCTAAAATAAATTTAATTTTTTAATAACTTTAATAGAAACATTTTTGAGATATCGATCTTGATTCCTTCCCGAATCTTGTATAGAGTTTATATGGTCTACACTCTGGAGATTTACTCTGTTAAAACAATTTTCACAGAAAAAGAATTAAGTAAAATTTGTAATATCTTTCGTGCCAAACATTTCTTGATATCTTAATAGAGAATCACTTTGCGATTTATAGATAAGAAATGGTGCTGGGAGATTATCGGGTAATTAAATTAAATTTTTTTTTATTAAACCAACCGATTGATATATTTAACTAGCTTTCAGTTTATTGTCTAGACCCTTAACATTTTAACCAGTTTTTTTTTAAATTATAAAAATCAGTTTTGAATATCTTAGAATAAAAAATAATTTATTTTTTTATAGCTTATGTCTTGATAATAACTATAATTTATGTATTATTGTTATTATTATTCAAGGAAACGAACTTTATAATCATTCTTATTTTTTTATCTAAAAAAAAAAGAAAATCTGAGAGAAACACTAATAAAAAAGAACTGACGTTAAAGAGGGATGAAAGAAGAAGATAATAAAAAAAGAAGAAAAAATGCGCATAAAAATAAATCAAAGAAGTTTCCTTATACTACAGTAAATTACATGACTTGAGGTGGTTGCGTGCAATACTACTAATCACAAGGTTCAAGATTACCAACCACCCTCACTTACTTTTTACTTAAAACTGACTCAGTTAGTTTCTTTTGCTATTGCTTTATAAATTTTAATCATTTCATACTTTTGAATGTTACTAAATTATTTTCCTTACAAACAAAGAATATTTTATAAATACATACATACATATATATATATATATATATATATATATATAAATGCATTACTGCTACATAACATTTATGAAAGTTTTCAACAACAATTTTAGAATTACGGTTATTAAAAGTAGATATTACATTTGATTTACTTTATTAAATAAACTATAACAAAATTATCCATAAATATAAACTTGTAAATTAATTTTCTTTTATATTAGTTCTTGCCTGATATGATCTGAACAAAAAAGGGAAATTTAACTTTAATTATTAATTTATTACAGACTTTTTTTTAAACTTTTATTAACTGAATTAATCAGTGATAATCCAAACAATAATTTATTGCCAGAATTCTTTTAATCTATATATTTATATATAAATAAATCCACACTTGTTTCATAAAATTTGCTTCATTTTTTATTCGTGTTGATATTTGGAGAAATCTTTTAAGAACTTTTTTTTCAAATAAAACATTTTTTTTAAAAAGAATTTCTACTGGTTAACTTAAAAAAAAAGTAAATAAACTTGTATTTGAAATTGAAAAAAAAATTAACATAAAATGATTTAAAATTCTGGTTATTTTAATTATTAATCACTTAATTTTGTTCTAAAGAACTAACTGCTGAAGTACCCTATATAAGAAAATAATTTTTCTAATAAGGATGAAAAATCCTAGTTCAACATTTAAAAATCAGTTTGATTTGTACGATACAAGTTACTACCAATAAACTTCAATAATTTAGTAGGTGATAATCTGATAATCTGGTGATAATCTCTGATAATAATTTAGTAGCTGAAACAGATAAACTGAATTGTGACTACAATTTTGTTTTTAGTTTATTTTTTGTATTATAATTTTATAGTATTATAATTTTTGTCAATTTAGGTAAGAGCTCTTTACCTCTCTCCTGAATTACTTTTATTTTATTTATATAAATCATTGCTTATTTACTTTAAAAATATTCTGGTCTTAAATTTATTTATTATTTTTTTTCATTAATTTTTTCTTGTTTGAATTATATGACTGACCAATTGTTTTCCGGTATAACAAAAAAAAACAAAGATGACGTCTTGGTCTCCTTTTTAAGTTTTATGTGGTAGGTACCTTTACTATGTAACGTTAAACATTATATTCATTGACTTTTACAAATTATTGTAGTTCAAAAATTAATTTTGTGTGTGATAATTTTACTTATTGTGCGATGTTTCTTCAAAATCAAATATTTGAAATTAGATAATTTATGTTTAGGCAATAGTAATCTTTCCAATTGTTCTGTCATTTAAGTAAAACAAAAAAAAAAAAATTGTTAATAGAAAAAGTATAAATTAAACAAAAATCAATATATTTAGTCGGATTCGTTTTAAATTTTACTGTTTTACATACGAAAGTTTAATTATAAAACAGAATACAATTGATTTTAAATAAAATTAAAGAGAAGATTTAAAAGTTGTGAACTTTACATACGACCTTTCTTTCTCACTCGATCATTCATTCTCTCTTTCTCTTTTTAACCTTGATATCTCAGAGTTGGATCAGGAAAGACATAAGTAAAATACTGATGTAGTGTATCGGTTTCAAATTTGATTCCTTGGGTAACCTTGGCTACGATTCATCTGTCATTCTGTATCAATCTTGCATTGTCGGTCTTAAAAGTAATCTTTATTTTTAATATGACAAAAATAAATAAAGCCAATACAAATAAAGTTAAAAAAAAAAAAAAATACGAAGAAATTATTGGCTATACCATTTGCCAAGAATGTAATTAATTACGTTATCTAGATTTATTCTGGTAATTTAAATTATAAATTAAAATAATAATACATTTAAATAATAAAAATTTATTATTTTTATTTTCTGGCAAAAATTAATTTATTAAAAATAGAAATGATAGGATGAATTTAATTGCTGATCGTTCAATAAATCAACAGTTGAATAAAATTGAAGCTATCATCGAAAATTTTATTTTGTTGAAAGGGATCTACTACATAAAAAAATATACTCGTATATTCCATCATACTCCCTTATTTTTTTATAATACACAAATTTTATTCGATCGTACCAGGATGAGGAGTTAGCCGGCCTCCGTGGCTGAGTGGTAGCGTCTCAGCCTTTCATTCCAGAGGTCCCGGGTTCAAATCCCGGTCAGGCATGGCATTTTTCACACACGCTATACTTCATTCATCTCATCCTCTGAAGATATACCTTAACGGTGGTTCCGGAGGTTAAAAAAAAAAAAAAAAAAATGTTAGATAAGTGTAAAATTTTATGTGTAATCTATATATATAATGTAGATTATATGAAGAAAAATTAAACCCGAATTCTACATACATACATGATATATAGTTTCCTAAAAATAACAATAATTTATTTTAATATATTAATACAAAAAGAAAAATAATAGTAATAATAAGCAAGATAAACAAATAGAAATATATATATACATGTATATTTATTAATTAATTCATTTGTTTTTTATTTATTAAACAAATATGAATTTATAAGTAAAAATTAAATTAAACTGTTTAAAAATCTTTGGACTTAGTCAAATAAAACGTGAACGTTTATAAATTAAAAAATAAACAAAAATTAATATTTTGATAGAATTTTACAAAACTACATCCATAATTCTTTCGATCTTATTACAGTATAAGAATAACAATGAATTATATACTATATAAAAATTAATGTTTGTCTGTTTATATGTCTGTTATGCCTTCCTAAACCGTTCATTCGATAGCGATGAAACTTTGGGGAATGGTCGGACGCATGCCAGAGAAAGTTTCTGAATTAGTTAGGACCCGCTAGGTGGCGCTAGGTGGTCGAGATATTGCGAAACATTATATTTACGACCCGATTTTGCTCATATTTAGAGTACCACTTAATATATACTTACATGTAAAGAAATAGCTCTGCAAAAACTGGACCCGCTAGATGGCACCAGGGTTGAGATATTTGAAAAAATTGTATTTATAGTCCCGTTTGGGTCATATTGAGAATACATATCAGTTACGTGAAAAGAAATATTTTTGTAAAAAATTGACCCGCTAGGTGGCGTCGGTTTCGAGATATTTACGAAACAAAATATGCATATTCCAAATACATTTACATATTACAATATACATTTACATATACAAACAGACTTTCTTCTTCTATTTACAAAAAAGGCAATGTTCGTATGTTTTTCCGCTATAGACTAAAAACTACTGGAGCAATTTACGTGCGGGTTTTGAAAAATGGTCCGCGTTGTCCGGAGAAGGTGTAAAGCTATTGAAATCCTCGATCTATCAGTAGAAAGAAAGGTGTATTTTGAACCGACTATTTTATTTAGAGAGTAGTTTGAATTTATTCTGATAGGTAGTGCTGTTTTGCCGATCGGATTTATTAACATTTTGACTTTTATAAAGGAAAACGTTAAATTTTTTGTGAAGTTCCGTAACGTTCAATTTTTAATGTTTTATCAAACTTCCAGTCGTGTTCATATAACCTATATATTTATACTGAAATCTAGCAATAGCGAAACATTGCCGGGTCTACTAGTAATTTATAAATTTATATGAGGAATTGGAATAAAGATAAAAACAATTTATGGATATTCTTGGAGCTCCTAAAACATTTTTTCTTTAAAGAGAATTTAAAAAAGAATACATAAAAGGAAAGTAATTTTTCCATAGCGTAAAACAAAATTTCTTGAAATTCATCTAATACACTATAAAATCAAAATAGATAAGAAAAAATACAATTATATTATATTGATTTCGAAATAGAGGTTTCTCTATAAGTTCTTATACGTAGAATACATAAAAATAAATAAATAAATAATAACGATAATAATAAACACATAAAAATAAATAAAAATGGCTTTCCTAAAAAGAAAACGTTTATTTTTTGAGGTATGAAACTTATGGAACATTCTGTAGAGTTTTAAATACGCAGAATAATTTTTAAAACTTGAAAAAAATTTAACCAAAATAATCATAAAATTAAGATCATATAATAAAAATTGATTGATTTAACATAATTTATTAAAAATTAGGATTTATCTACAAATTTTTTTTTTTAAATTGCAGTTATTTATCAACAGAGACATGTCACAGTGCTTTTGAAAAACCAAAAATAAACTTTTAAATAGTGAATTTTGTAGAATATTTAGATGGTTTATGGAAACACTGCATCAGTTAATTAATGGTGAAGAATAATTAACATTAAGTAAGGGAAATAAGGGAAATTTTATTTGCTTTGATCATTTTTTTAAAAAATAAGACGTAGACTAAAGATTTTGAAGTAGTCGTAACTGAAGATTTCGACAATTAAAAATTATTCTTAACTAATGTTCTATGACATGAGGGTATTTTCGTACTTATTATTTGATAATTTCAGCTTTTATATTTTTCCATAAGAATTTTTTGGGTAATAATTTTTATTATAATGAAATGTAGGAATTTTTATTCGATCCACATTAAAAAATGTGATTTAACTTTGCAATATAAATATAAATTAATTATTTAAACGTCTAAATAATTGTTTACGCCCATTTTTTTTAAGTTAAGTTACCAAAACGAACATGACGAAGTTTTTGATTTTTAAAAATGACTATTACTCAATAAAATAACGGGGTTATTCTACAATATATTTTTTTTCACAACCTTAATAGTTGTAGCAATCATTTGATTCAAGACAAAACCATTCCCAATAATAAAATTATGTCGTGCCAGGTTTACTAAGAAAGTGAAATTTCTCATTGCCTTCTTCACTAATCCGAAAAACTTGTCACATATTAGTATACCGAGTCATCTGAAATGTAGATAATATTAACTTAAAAGTGACACCTTCTGCGTTCAACACAACAAAAAATAAAATAACTACAACCATGAGAATAAGAAGGGTTAATTTTAATAATACAAAATATTTTTTAATATTAAACGAAGATGTATATAATTTAAGTCTTTATGTTAGTAATTTAGTATTATCTAAAATTTCATATAATTTAAAATTACTATTCAATTTCAATAAATTAGTAGGAAGATATTTTAAATAGATTGAAATTGTTATGATTTTTGAAAATAACTAAGGAAGCATGAAAGACCATTTGTTGTAGGAAAAATTATTTTTTTCGTAAGCAAAGGTTTTACTCTCTAGTTGGGTAAATTTGGTTTTTGATATTAGGTTTTGAATATTTTTTTATAATAATCTTTTTTTGGGATTGAGATATTAAGATATTTATATATCTCAATAAAATATTGAGAGATTCTGTTTCAAACTAAAAAACATGTAAGTATTAAGAATATTTTATAATTATTACTACCTTAGTGTTTCATTAAGAGCCTTGTTTTTCTTAGTTCTTATATTCAACACAAAAATTGAGTGCGTAATGAACAACATTAATATCAGAGAAAGAAAGCTACTAGTGCCGCATATACCTGGAATGCTTTATATACATCAAAAGGATAAAAAATAATGAGGTAGGCAGTGTAAATCAACAAATTAATAAACCCTTTCAAAGAAAATATTGTCACATACATGTCTTTATTCCGCAGTAGTTTTTATCTTTAAAAAAAATATTTTTTAATTCAATAGATTCTATTAAATAATCTCTTATTTACAAACAGACCTGCTATAAAAGATATAATGAAACTATACAATTGATATGTGAGAACGTTTACATATAACTAGACTTGATTCGAGTAAAACAATGTAATCTGAAAATATGAAAACCACGAATAGCATGTAACGATAAGGTAATGATCACGGAAGAAATGAATGGACGGAATGCATGCAGTACTCGCTACTCTTGGGGAAAGTTTTATGCGGTTTATTACCCCTCTGGTGTAAAAGTAAGTGAATTATGATACTAGATAAAAGCTTAAAATAATTTTATTCACAAATACATTAAAATGTGTGTCAATTATTTTATTAATTTATGAATTTGATTTTTTCTTTTTTTGTATTCTAGCGATATACTTTATATAATGATAAGGAATTTCAAGTTTTGAGACCTATAAGACTGTTAATTAATGAAGGAATTAAACTTTTTTTTTTTTTTTAATGGTTTATCCCTTTATAGATAGGTGATGTTTTTACTCGACTACCTCACAAGACATGTAAAAATGTGGTTGAGTAATATTTTTCATTGTAACTTTCTAATTTTAAAAACTGTTATCAAACATGCTTTTTCACCGCTTAAAGTGAATATATATATATATATATATATATATTTATTTGAAAAATGGTAGACGCTAATTTAATAAGGAATAAAAAAAAAAAAAAAACAAAAATCATTTGAAACTTATCAAATCGGGTAAAAAAATAATATTGCTTGAAACCTGGATTTCAAATTATATTGTCCCATAAAATATGTTAAGTACAAAAAACAGTTACAAAATATTAAACATTCATAATTTACTATAAATAATCACAAAACTTTTAACATAATAATTGAAATAATTTTAAGTAATGATCGAAAAATATGGAAACTTATTTGACTAGATATTTTAAAATAGATATAACTGAATAATTGGGAATTTTGTGGAAAAACGGTTTGTTGGAATGCAAACAAGACGTTGAAAACAAACAAAAAACTATTTCTGATAAATTAAGTTGAAATTATGAATTCAGTATTGAAATTACAGTTTTTAGTTATTTTTTAAAATTATGTGTGTGTATATTTTTTTTAGTTATGTGGCAGTATCAATGAATATATATTTATAATTACATTATAAAACACTAAATTTAAAAATTTCAGACAAATGAACAACGGCCCTTATCATCAGCTAGATTATATTACAACCTCTATGAAATTTTGATTAGGGAGAGCTAGAAAATGTGTTCCATACTTTCTTTCTCACGACTTAAGAAAAATAACCTATAAAGTTCTAGTTCGAAAAATATGATTAAAAGTTTGCATTTGACGTTCAGTGAGTTTTTATTTTTTAACTATTTTTTTTGCCCCGCCCTGACATAGTTGATGTTGGTCTTATACCATGGAAGTCATAAGATACAAACTCTCTTATTTGGATCATCTATGAGCTTTTTGTTCGAAACGAGATTTTTTTTTTAAGAAAGCAAAACTTTATGAGTTTAAAACACAGTTAAGTGTTCTTTGGTTAACGCTAAACAACAGTATCAACAATGCCGATCTCCGTGGCAGAGTAGTAACTTCTGGCCTTTCATCCGGAGGTCCCCCGGGTTTGCATACCTGTCAGAGATGTCATTTTTCAAATATTATAAAATTTCCTTTTTCATACTCTCACGTATGCAAGTTTCTATGATGAATAAATTCATCTGGCAAAAAAACCAAAGTTTCAAACGGCGATTATCCGGCAATATGGCAATAACGGCATGGAAAAGAAAACGTATATGATAAGGAAAAAACACTGAAAATATTATTCTATAATGACGCTTCTTGGTGGTTTTTTTTTTTAAGTATAAGATTTTCACTGATTGGGAGCACGAAAAGCTTCGTGATCTCCCAATCAGTAAAGCTTACGGAGTAGCTTTACTACTCCGTAAAAATGCACACCTTATTAGTTATTTCAAAATGATAAAAAGTTACATTTTCTTACTTTTCTTGTTTCTAAGATGTGCGAGTTAATTTATTAAAGATAAATTAATTTTTTTTTCTTTTTTTTTAATTAATAAAAATGTAATTTTTATTGACATATATATACGTTGTATATATATATATTTTGTGGAAATTCTCTTTTAATTTATTTAAATATTCATACCGTTAAAGAAATAATTTACGATATACACTAATATATATCTAAAATTAAAAAGTTTTACTATATACTGATAAACTTTGTTAGCATTTGAATACTTTAAAATTTCATCCTTTCCTTAGAGATAAAGTTAAAAATGTATGTTCACCTTACGACATTTTATTATTATTTATATTTAATTATTTTATTATCGAAATACATATTCACAATAAAATTTATTACTAATCGAGAAAATTTAACAAAAATTCAATTACTTCAATTTACCTAGTTTAATTAAAAATCCATACCTTAAATTTTAATATTTATGGATATTTTAACAAAAAATTACTTAAAAACATTACACGTTTACTTAAAGTTACAAACTAAAAATTTACTTCTGGAATATGGGAAACTTCCCATCAACGCCAGCAAGATGGCGTTACATAATGGGTCTTAAACGATAATTCAAAAAGCTTCTACTAAAGCGTTATTGTATGCTAACATTCTAAATGTAGTAAAATACTTTTGCTGTGGAAAAAACTTGTATTATGATCTGGATGTAGGCAAAAATACTAGAGTTAAAAAAGATGCAATGAAAAAAAAGACATTTGATGGTTTCTCTGTTTTGATTCTTGACCTGAAAAATCGAATAAAACAGGGTTTCAGAACCAAATCTCTAGTAGTCTGCACGATACCCAACATAAGACATAAAATTTCGGTAACGAAAAACACACTTTTTATGTTTGAAGTACAGTAACTTTGTTAGACAACTAATAAATGCATAAATTTTAGAGAATTTAGTTCTGAGAAAATTGATGTATTAAAATCTATAAAAAAAATCAACTTTTATTATTAAAAACAAAACAGAAGAAAACTTAACAGAAAAATGTTATGAATTTGTAATAATTAAAAATAAATGTATTTTATACAATAAATTTAGGCCTTTTTTGGTGTAGGCAGCGCTCTTGTTTCATCTGAAACAAGAACGTCATGGTGATAAAAGGGAAAACATTCTTCGGCTGGTGCAGCTTCGTCCTACAGGGAGCAAGCAAATAATTTCTATACGATGCAACATTCTACAAAATATAGTATGGATGATATTACATATTCACGGACAGTGCCTTATCATGTTCAGAAAGCATAACATCTCCAGCTTGGTGGCTATACCAGACGACTGCAGTTTTGACAAAAGATTAACAATAATTACCTCCCACTTAATTCCGTTCATAATATTTTCGGATGAAGCTACTTTAACCCGTGTGTTTAATGGCATAAACACATCGGTGGTCTGAAGAAAACTCACGTGCTGTAGTCGAATCAAATTTCCAGCAACGATTTTCAGTGAACGTTTGGTGAGGCAAGATAGTCGTCAACCAATAAATATACTGTTTCATGCTAGAAGAACCTGTCATACAGAGAAATTATCTTAAACTTTTAAACAGTGAATTTATTACTATGCTTGAAAATTTCTCATCGGAAAAACGAAATGAAATTGCTATCAACTTGATGAAACAACTACACATTTTACAAATGAAGTAAAACAATTCTTAGATTAAATATTTACTGGTAAATGGACTGGAGATAGAGAGCCAGTAAATTGGATATTTAGATCACCGAAACTTACTACCATAGACTATTTTTTATGAGAATGTATGAAATGAGAGATATACAAACAGAAAGTAGACTCACGTGATGAACTGATAGTTCGTATTCTTAATGCTATTACCCTCACCAAGGAAGGGGAAGATTTTAGTTTGGGAAGATTTATTGTAAATGTTCGTTTATTGTAAACAATATTAAATCTCAGTGAGTATTATTATTTTAAAGTATTTAATTTTATTAAAGGTCTAAATTTACTGTACTAAAAATAGTTGCTTTTGATTTTTACAAATGCATAACATTTTTCTGATACGTTTTATTCTGTTGTATTTTTTAATAATAAAATTTGATTATTTTTATACTTTATTACATTCTTTCTCAGAATTAAATTTTCTACAATTTTTGATCATAAAATTGATCATTTATTAATAATTTAACAAAGTTATTGTACTTCAAAGCTTAAAAAATATTTTTCGTAAAGGAAGTTTTCTGTTTTAGATTAGCTATCATGAAGACTACGGGAGATACAGTTCCGAGACCTGTTTTATTTGATTTTTCAGGTGAAAATACAAAAAAAAAAAGAAGAAACCATCAAGTTTACCCCTTTATATAACACCTTAAAAATTTCCATATGACTTCATTTCACCGGGGAATTGAAGTTCGGGCGAAATTTTTTGCTAGCCATAATTTTGATAATAAACGTTTTCAGACATAAGCGTATACAGTTTTTTCCTTATTTGAAACTCTAGAATCAGTTCCCAAATTATTATTTCCCTTTCCACTTGAATCACTTTGTATGTCAACTTCAAAGAAAGAAGAAGTTCTCCTTTCAAAATCCTCTTTTCTTCAGTTTCCATTGTTTATTTCGTTCAAGCTCTACCGCTTCACTAATCCCCATCAATTCCGATGATATTTTTCTATTCTGTAGTAAAGGTTCCTTAGGTGTTCTTGTAGTTTTTTCCAGATAAAATTTAAAGAGTAAAGAATTTTGTAAATAAAAAATTCTATGACTGCATAGACTAGTTGAAAATATTTTTTATTTATTTTTTATTTCTTTATCAGTGTATTGGATTTTTAGAGCATAAAAACCCAATTTAAAAGCATAAATTTATAAAACTGTAAGTCATTCTGATATTGAATGTCCTGTCAATGTTCTGATTTAACGCGAAATTTCAAGAAAACGGAAGAATTTACATTAAAATAAAATTTAGATTTTTTATATAAATATACATTTATAAAATAAAAGTAAAAAAGTAATACGTAAAAAATAATACATAACTCGCATTCCAGAGGACCTTACCTCATCTTGGAAGTGTAATCTTTACGCCATTTCTCTTTATTACTTTATTATTTGTATAAACACACAGGTTTTTCGATGTATTATTTTTTCCGAAACTTTATTTGCTTTTACAGAGTTTTGGTAGTCTTAAAAAAAAAAAAAGGTTAAAAAATAATGAAATTAAACTATTCAATTCTTTTATAAACTTCGACTTTTTAAGTCGGCATAAAGATTAAAATCTATTAATAACTTCTTATCGTTAAAATTGATCTAGATTTAAAAGTTAGAACTTAAAGTACTCAAAAAAACTTTCAGGCATTTTTTGAATGAGTTTTTTTAAAAATTTATTTAATAAAATCGATAACTTATATTTTAAAATATAAACTACACCAAATTAACAAAATGAAAGGATTTATTACTGTTATCATTACCACATAATTTATCTAAATTTATTGATATATCTACTTAAACACTTAAATATATACGTTAAAATATTCCTTGTAAATCATGGTTTTTCTCTCACTCATGATGCAGAAATTGTTACGATAATTTTTAGTGGAAATGTTGAGATAAAAAGGATTAATTTAAATCGTAAATAAATAAATTTTCTTGTGTTTTTTATTTATTTATTTATTTAGGCGGTAAACTCCCGTGAAGGAAGACGCTAAGCAACGTTAACTCTACTTTTGTTTTTTCTTTATTGCCAGCGTAGTTTCATTATCTGGCTGAAGTCTTGTTTCCTTTCATCAGACCATTTGGGTCTGTATTGTTTCGGTTTGTCAGGCTCTGGTTCAACTTTCCATTCGTATATCTTGTT
>JAAAKQ030495552.1:5116-20936 GCA_010016005.3 Zanna intricata | reverse complement strand
ATATATATATATATATATATATATATATAGTGTAGCTTCAAAATAATTATTCAGTATGAAGTTAATTAATTATTTTGAAATATTTAATTAAAATGAAACTATATTTATTGTTACTTCATAATAAAAAGATATAGAGTGATATTTTCAACAGAATGTTTGAATTTTACCGGTTTATTAACGTGTTATGTATTATTTATCTAATTATTAAAATTAATTGGATATTGATGTATTGCATCTTATAAAAAAAGTCTTTCAGCGTTGTTTATAATGTTTTTAAATACTTTTGTTTTCCAAAGTATCATGTTTTATAATAATTGTGTTGTGTGTATATATATATATATTGTATTAATATAAATAAAGTTAGTTTTTCCATATAAAATTTATCGACCGTTATGATTGTTCAGTGAATAATATAGGATAATTTTTTGTTACTCTAACAAATATTTTTTAAATATTGTTCTACATAATAACAAAAAACAGTGAACAAAAGAAGTCTATTTATCGTTAAACAAAATCTATATTACATTGTTTACATTTATTCAGTTTCTCTTTTTCGAAATTGTTATAATTTAATTATTTCCATAATTTAATAGTATAAAATATTATGAAATTATAAATTTACACAGATTTTCAATGCATTGAATTGTTTTTAATTAGTAAATCAATAAGACAGACGTCGAATATTTTAACGCAATTATTACAATTTGATTAATAAATCAAAAATTACTTTTTTTACTATTTTGAGTAATAATTAAATTGTTCATAGTTCAAGAATAATCTAAATATAATCTTACAAATAATTTTTTCTCAAATTTTTTAAAATTCAATTCATAAATGTTTTCAGTCTTTTATTTAATCTAATCTTCCCGGTTAAAAATAATCTACATAAAAGAATTTCCGTTAGTTATATAGATTCACGAACTGATTTTTATGAAATTTGGGATAGACCTTATTTAGAACCAATTTAATCGTTACAAATGACATTATTCAACGAAAACGCTTTCCCTCGTAAATTACACGTTACTCACACCCAAAATTTCCTTATTTTGCACTATACATTCATTATTTTCTGACTAATTAGTTTGATTTTTATTAAATTTAGTTGGGACTTTGGTTAAATTTGCTTAAAGTTAGGTTGAGAAAAAGTCTTGAGTTGTGACTTCTTTGACGATAAGATTAAATTTTGTTTAAAATATAATGTAAGTGTTTAAAATTTTATTTCGACGTAAGATTCAAATTTGATGTGTAAAATTTATAAATTATTTATAAATCAATCTACTCTAAATCTTCATTTAAACTATTTAAATATTACTATTATTTAAACTAAACTCGGTTGAATTTCTTTTAAACCAAGTTAAAATTTTTTAACGAAATTTTTGGTGAAGTTATTGTGTAACTTGCGGAGGGACGTAACTCCGATAAGAGATGTTTTCGCTGAATAATTTCAATTGAAACGAATAAATCTGATCCTGAATAAGGTGTTTTAAAAATTTAATTGAAGTCAGTGGTAAATCAGTAGTAACTATATAATAATTACCGAATTTAAAAAAAAAATCAATATTTTTTGAAATTATGGTGTTCTGTTAGAACTAAACTGTAAGTAACATGGAAATTGTTGAATTAATGTGATCGCTGACTGCATTTATAATTAATATAATAAAATTCTGAATTAACTCAGTTTCAAAACAATTTCTTTGACGAAAATAAAATAAATGTTACATTAACCAAGAAATTTTACAAAAACAAGGATTTAATTAACTTATTTATATGTACTTGAAAACCAACCGCCAAACACCAATTCTGATGATTTAAAGGTAATTTTTCGATAATATATGAAGTGTGGTTACTTTAATTAAATATAACACAAAATGGTATTTTCGAACTTTATAAATAGCAGTTGAATTTTATAAAATATATTCATCATAAGTAAAAGTTCTGGCATGTTAATTTCTGTTCCAGTAAGTCTTCTTAAATGCTTTGTATTCTTAAAAAACATTTTAGCACATGGATTTTATAAATTAATCAAGTAATAATTAAATTTTTTTACAACTTAGAAGTTAAATAAATAAATAAAATACCAATATATTGCAACTATTAAAATGAGACAATAAAATATTTTATTTTTTTTGTAATGTTTAAGATGAAGTATTGTTGAAATATTTACAGATATATAAAGTTATTTCTTAATAAGGTTTTTCTTACAAATTATAATTTTAAACAGGGTTTTGTATCTTTGTCAGCTATGTAATTTTTATCAAACTTTGTAATTTTCAGCTACAATGTATTAATTATCCTCCTGAGTACTCTTTAGAAAATCAACATTAAAAAATAATCATGATTATATTAAAAAAATATAATCAATTATGTAAAGGCAGAGAAATTTTTTTCCTCTGAACCATTGGTTTTCTTTGTATTATCTTTTTACTTCATAATGAGGTTTATACATGATCCACAATTATAATATTAGTAAGTTAAAAATATTAGATTAGGTTTTAGGAGGAGTAGTGGCATGTCCCCTTACATGATACGCAATTGAATCGCCATTTTTTTTTTTTTTTTTTTTATATTCCCAGATATGAAATGTAGTTCAAAGTACGTACGATAATCAGAGTTCCTCCTACTTAATAAAAAAAATGGCTGCCTCATCGGCTGTTAGATGTCAGAATGATGAACAGTACGATATAAAATTTCATTTCATAACCACAAATACGCTCTTCACGCTTATTTTATGGATTGCATGATCGCGAAATTAAAAAAAAAATAAATAAATAAAAATCAGGCTATGATAAATTGCTATCTGAATAATGTACTTGTAACTTTTAAAGAAATAAAATATTATTTAGCAGTTTGAATAAGAAGGAACACCTTTAAAGTGTTCCTTAATGTAAAATTAGTAGTATGACAACGTTGATTTAGAAAATGGGTCAGCTAAACAAAGATTCGTTGTAATTTTTTCTTTTCAAAATGAGAATAAAAGTTTTGTAAATGATATGAACGTGAACTTTTGAGTGGTTTCTTGAAGAATGACAAAGTTTTGAGAACCTGACTTAAATTCTATGCTAAGTAACGCAGCGTATTCATGCAGTTCTTACTTAAAATTCATTGAAACCAGATAATCTGTACAAAAACGTATTGATAATTCATTTTATAAAGTTACTTTGCTGCTATATATTTACTTTATTTTTGCTCTTAAATAACTCCACCCCAGCCGTGGATCCGTGTACGCTACGCCTTTCCTGTACTTTATTCTAAAGCCTGTGATGAAATTAACCATCTATTTAATGAAAGGGTAACCTCCAAAGAGGGATAAAATGATGGGGCGGGTAGAGGTACTTCGTTTTACATTCACTGGTACACAAGAGGATGATGTGTTAAGACCTTTTGCCCTTAACTATTTCCCGTCGGTAAGTTACTTATTATAGTTATAAATTCTTATTCACTCAATACTGTTAGTCAATTCATTAAATTGCCAATCGTTTGCCACAACAATCAATTATTAGGTTAAACAAATTTTCAACCTATCTAAACCAGATTCAGACAATCACTCAAACTTAAAATTCTGCTCTACTTTTGAAACTTATAAATTGATCTCTCCAAATATATAAACCTATTTGACAAAACCTATTACCTATTACAAAACCTATTGACAAAAATAGAGATTTAGATTTTTTGTTATCTTCCTGTTCGTACATTTATTTTTAAATATTGTATAATTGACCTTAGCTATAATTATTAGATCTATGCATACATACGGTTGTTCATTTAACGCATGTATTTTTTAGGACATCTAGCTGACATTCCTTCGACATAAACTCAGAAAACTGGTTATAAAATACAAAATAACCACTCTAATTAACTTAATATGCTACAGAAGAATACAGTAAATGTTTATTATCTTTTTGGAAAAAATTTCCTCATGATTTAGTTTATCAGTTGATGGTTTTTCTAGTGCTTAAACTAAAACCACATTCCAGAACTACTATTTTAGTAATAAAATAAAAATTTTGGCCCGAAATGGGAATTAAAAGCTGTAAAAAAGAATTAAATTAATTACAACCAATAGCAATCATAAAAAATGTCTAATTTGGTCATTAAAAAAATAACAAACATTTCACTTGAAGAATGTAATGATTGACTGTTCTAAATGAAAGATGGAAGTCATAAAGTAGATATGAAATATAAGAAGAAATATTTTAAGTAATTTTTTATGAAGTAGGAGTTCCTTTTTTTAAGGAAAAATTTTAAAGCTTGAATTATATAATTTTTATACATCGAAGTTTTTTTTTATAACTTTAATCTTAGAGAAATTTTGAATGGATGTATTTTAGCTTATCCAACTTGAGAACCTATTATGTATTTTAGCGCTCTAGCGTAATTTTCCTATATTTGATTTGAGTATTATTTTCTGCCCTTCCTAGCATTGACATAACATTCGTTGATGACGGCAGTTTTGGAGTCCCTCCATTTTCAAAACTACTTTTACCACTGAATCTTACCGAGCTGAGGATCATCTGACCGAGGGATTATCTAATATAAATAGCAATGTTATTTAAATAGCGGATGGGAAGTGGGAGTTCCTCCCACTTCCCATCCTTACTGTCATGGTCTCTTTTGCTTTTCCCTCCCACTCTGACTGTTCTTGAAACTAATCCTTCCGATTGTTTATTTTAATAATTTTAAATATTAAATCGAATTAGATCTATTTGTTTATTAATTATCTCATGTCCTTTTAAATTTTAGCTTGAATATTTCCATATTTTCGAGAATATTTAAACGAAATAATCCTTTTTCTGAATCATGTAATATTTTTTATGGATTTTATAATTTCATTAGGAATACCCTTTTTCTATCAAATGTATTGCATAATTTAAAAAAAAATCTCAAATTTTCCAAAAAAATCTCTTAAAAAATTTTTTTTCGCAAACATCTTTAATCTTTACAAGATAAAAGATTCAAATTATGCAAAAATAACAGAAAAAAATCACTGCTAGAAATAGTTTTGAGAATGGAAGTACGCGTCAACTACAAGTGATAATGTTAGAAAGGGCAGAAAAAAAGTCAAATAAATTACGATAATTCTAGCAAAAATATAGAATATAGTGAAAAAAATTTTCATCCTATATTTCTTTCTATCCATTTTCTATGAAACTGTATACTTTCTCTAACCATTTCCGAAAACCCTTCTTTTTTCATTCTTATTCTTTGTAAATCCTTTTTTCTCTTCTTCTTTGTTCTTCTTTTACACGAAAAATGCTTAAAATTCAAAGAATCAGTTTGATTTTTAAAAATAATCCACTCTGTTTTTTCAAACAACTTTTTGTCTGAATAATATGATTTCTTATACCAAGTTTTTAATTTTTCGGAAATATTTGCCAGCTTTTATTTTTTTTATTTTTATACTTCTGCTGTTTTCAATTGTCGATCACTCTTCTTTTCTATTTTTTCCCTTTTAAAATTTCTCCACGAATTTATATCAATTTAGGATATCACATGTGTAACTAAGTTTATTTAACTATGTATTTGTCCAAACTTACTATAATTTTCTGAAAACATAAGTAATTAAGGTTTTATGTAGTAAGAATCCTTAATTAATTTTTATTTTGATAAAGAATAAATAAAAATATGATTTAAAATTTTTTATTGAGTGATCGAAAATTCTTGCCCCTGCATATATATATATATATATATATATATATATATATATATATATTAAACAAAATTATTTGTCTCCATAATTAATATTAAAGGAGAATTTTATCTATCCATAAAAACTCCTTTATATTTATTAGTGTACGCATAGAAATCATACAGTTAAGTAGTATTGAACTTTTTTTTTATATATTTAATAATAAATGTATGATTATAATAATCAACATTTTGAAGAAAAAAAAACAATGTTTTTTTCCTTTGCTCTCAGTAATTAATTTTTTTTATTAAAATCTTATTCCTTGGAATAAAATTCATTTATAAATCAAAAAAACTTTCAATAATTCTATAGCGAGCAAAATTTATAATTCATTTAAATCTATCACACAAACAGCATAAAAACATCTTTCCTTCTGTTTAATAGATTTACAGCTGGAGTGGGAGTATAAAACGTGATGCAGTCCGACCATTCCTTTTTTTTTCCGATTATCCCTTTAAAATATTTGTTTATATATACACACACACATATTCATTATTTTACACTCCCAGAACGGTCGTAGAGTTTCCATTTGCAAAAGTAGTAGTCTTGTCTTTCTACTAAGTAAATCATAAAGCTATAAAGTAAATCATTTCTTTAAATTTACTTTTTAAAATACTGTTCTCTTACTCAAATAGTAAAAAGGATTATAGTATATTCGTGGAAACAACGAATAACCGAAATCTATGGAAGACCATATAAAGAGCATTTCAATTGTTTAGTGCGTATAATTAGTGTAAAAACTTGCACAACAAAAGAACATTTTTTTTTATTGTGAATAAAATTTTGTGAATTTTAAATGAAGATGATGTAATAACATCATTTTTTTTTAAATTTGTAACTATGTATCTTTTTATTTTATTTGATACTTTTGGTATTAGAAAACAGTTATTTTGTGCATAAAAATTATTCTTTATCTGAAAGTACTTTATTATCTGAAAATAATATATCAATTCAATATATCTTTTGACCAGAATTTACGTGTTACATTTTTTTTTAATATTATCTGAGGAACTGGTGTATGACTTTTGTCTCAAATGTAATTAAAACTAATTAATGGTTTCTGAAAAGCATTAATCGTTAGAATTGTGAATTTAATTAGATAAAGGAATCAAAAACCACCTAGTCCACTTAAGGTGTAACGTTTAAAATATTGTAGTCATCTATATCTCTTGCGGTACAATCCTTTGAATACTTGTTCCAAGTTTATACTTATTCAACGTTTCGTACTATATACTATCTCTATGGAGCTAAAATTTTTATAATTGTCCGCGAAAAAAAAAAGAACTTTTAAAAATTTAAGTACTGTTTTCTACATATAAAATATGATAATATATATATATGTGATATATATGGTGTATCGTTGTTGTTATTATTATTATAAAATCATTAAGAAATGAAAATTTTATCTCAGTTTGTGTTAAAAGATGAATTTCAAAGAATATTACACGTTGTCTGTTAAATGTTTAGTAATTTATATTTAAAACAAAAATTATTTAAAAAAAGTAATTTATTGTAATTAATATTATTATTAATAATTAGATTATATATGTATATTTTTAATACAAGACTTTATAGTGTATATATACATATTTATATTAATAGTGTTATCGAGAAAAAACTTTATTTTGACCATTTAGATTAATGTTCTCCCTTTAAAACAGTGGTTCTCTGGATAGTAGAATGCCTTCTCTATTATATTAATTGCTATCTGTTAATTATGTCTTGAAATTTCTATTATAACTTGGTTAGAATAATTTGAACGAAATATTTACTTAATTTTTAAAGTTATTATTTATAAATTGGTTGTAATCGGAAATTTATACTATTATCTATGATAAAAAAGTATGTAAATCATTATTAATATCATTTCTTCAAAATTACATTTCTTCTTAATTAAAAAATAATTAAAATTTTTATATTGTTAGCGTTTTCTTATATTTATTTTTTAATTTTATATATTTCTAACTTAACTGTTTTCATTTATACTAACTTAAAAAAGAAAAAGAAAAATCAGCGAATTTTTTTATAACTATTATATACTTAATTACTCGCATACGATACGCCCTCATGTTAGACGCGCACCCGAAAAGTAATAGTGTACCTCTGTCACGGTAGCAATGCAAAACTAACAAAAACAAAAAAAACTGTGTTTTGTAAATGTCTCCACATGTCTCTGGAAGGCCAATATTCTTTCCTCAAAGGCATCCGGTAAACGTTGACAAACAGATGTACGTTTTCTTATTGATAGCTCATAGCACATACCTTTTTTTTTGTCGATGAGTTGCGAATGTCTTTCTACTTTCACTAATATGTGTAAGTACTCTTTCTTCTTTCTCAAAAGTCTTATACATGATTTCGGAATATCGTACTTACGGTCTGCTGCACGATTACCGATTTCCTCAGCTAAGCGAATAACTTTTAATTTTTCGCCAACCGTTAATGAATGCAAAAGTTTTACGGAAATCATTTTTGCTGCTATAAATTTGAAATCATCTTGCGGTTGAAGACACGTTCTTTTTGGACCAAAGTTTCGTCAACTTATCTTGCGTATTTATTAGCAAAATATTTATTACATTACTCTGGTGCGCATAAGAAATTACTATCTCGCATCTGAAACTTTTTATTTTGCATAAATTATTTCCCTAATTTTCTCACATCTTCAAAAATTTGGAAATTTTTCAACTAAATTTAAATATAGTCTTTATAAAAACTGAAAAATTAGTGTAACTTTACACAAATTCTAAATAAATTACACTATCTGAAAGTTAATTATTTAACATCTAAAATAAATTTGAAGTATTAAATCATATGAGAAATTTGTCGTATTTTCGTCACTGTCATCTTGCAAGTTCTCTACAATGCGTAGTAAGTGGTCGTTCCGCAATCCTTCCTTATAAAAATCTTCTACTTACAAGTTTCCTGGATGTCTAACGCATTATCTCAAGTCATCTATTGTTACGCGGTTTATGGAATCTTCCAATAATGTTTTTATTTCATTTAATTGAAATATACTGTTTTTGGCTGCCGCTTTACCTTTTATCTGAGCACAATTACCTCGATTGGATTATACTGGCAGCGATACGGCGGTAACCGAACGACTTCATGCCCCATTTCTTCTGCAATGTCGTCAAGCTCATACCTTTATTTTTCTGTGTGTTCATTAACAATAAACAGTAATTCGGAAATTTATGAGAAAGATTGCGTGGTATTTTATTCTCTTCTAACCATGAAACAATTTCCGGCTTTTTGTGTTGATCATTGACACTTTTTCTTTAAGCGCAGAATGACAGCTGGCTTTATCCATCACGATTACACAGCCTTCTTCCAAAGATTGCAAAAAAATTTACGAACTATTTCCGGAATACATCACAGTTCATTTCTTGGTGGAAGTTCTGTTTCTGGTGAAAGTATGGTGCAACTGAAAAACGGGAGCACAGTTTTTTTATAAAGCCAATTTCATATGCGCAGAATGGCATATAGTTAAACGGGATCCTTTCCCGACCGGAATCTTAAGGTCACCACTGCTTGTGGAATTCTGTCAGATATATTTCCTAAAATTTTTGTGGTTTATCCACCTTTCATCTAGGTAAATTATTGGTCGAGAATTATTTTGTCTAATTTCGTGCATTTTTCTTTAAAAATTTACCCGAGCAAGAACAATGACAAATCTCTCCGTCAAAAATATTCTGCCATCATTACATTTACGAAAACGGAACCCAAATTGTCTTACAATTTTCCACTTGGAATACGCACTCCCAGTGTTTCTTTTTTCGAAGATTTTAACTAACTGCAGTCTTCAATTTTAATTAAAGTTAAAAGCAATTTTAATTAATTGCAAATTTTTTTTTAAACATTTAATTTTACTGCACATCGGATACTCTTTTATCGTAAAATTCTTCAATGGAACGACGATATATATTTTTAATAAAATTGTCCAGATCGATTATCCATTTTATATGAAGAATTCTCCGCGGCGATTCAAAGGATTCTTTAGGTGAATTTTCATTATCTTCACAACAATTTTATACAGTACGCACTAATACAGCGACTACTTCCTGCATTGCATTAAAAACCTCCTTAATAGTACCATCAGGTTTGCTATGTTCAACTTTGTTTAAATAAGTATTTACCTTAAAAATCATTTTTTTAAATTGTTTCCGAAGATTATGACTGTTTGTTGCCACTTTAACTTACACGCTTACACAATTAAAATAATGAAATTTTCATTATTAAAAATCAGCCAAATGCTGCATATCCGGTTTATATAAAACCGTAATCTGAACTGATCGAAACTATGTTACAAAACAAAAGTTTCGTATGTATTAACAAACATGATATAACAACGCCTTAAAATAGTAAACTAGAGTGTGTTTAATACACTGTCAGTCTACGGGTTTAAAATCCATTAAACTCATTTATGTTTTTAATACTCATAAATACAAAAAGAAATGAAGTAGTTTTAACGAGCACGTAAAATACCTTAAGCGGAGTTATTGAAAAATTTGATATCAATTTCTGTAATTTAATTATCTCCTGAAAAGACTATATTTGCGTATCGGCTTATTAGATATCTATGTGTAGTTAATGATGGATAGATTTATTAAGGTACTGGCCGTATGTGCTCCGCGCGGCTGCAGAATACGACTGTTGGGGGGCAAAATGAGGAAGTCGCGTGACCTTCACCCTTAAGAGGATTTCAGATCTATTATAGCTCGCGTAAAGTACAAACTGGAAATACAGTATAAGTATAAACTGAACATGCAATCTACCATCACTTGACTAAAACAAAATGAATACTCTTACGTGTTTAGCTGAGATGACTTGAGTCCTTAACAAAAATATGGATGATGAATAATAACAAATGTTATAGTAACCGAAAATTCAGAGTTAAACAAAAATTATTATTACAAAAGTTTATTTATAAACATTACGATGTAGCGTATGTAACGGATGTCACTCACACTATCAACTTAATGATGTGATATCAAGAATAATTACACTCTACGATTTGTTTTGTGTTACTACCGTATATTAGTATTGGTGATATCGCCGGCCTCCATAGCGCGAGTGGTAGCGTCTCAGACTTTCATCCGAAGGTCCCGGGTTCGAATCCCGGTCAGGCAATGCATTTTCACACACGCTAAAAATCATTCATTTTATCCTCTGAAGATATAGCTAACGGTGGTTTTGGAGGTTAAATAAAAAGTATTGGTGATATCACAATATGTAATAAAATGGAAAATAGAGATATTGGACTCTCATTTGGAAAACCTCGCGTATTGTTCACATCATAAACTTCATGGTTTTTTTAGAAAAAAGTTGCGCGTCGTACGCGAGTAAATAGTTAAATATATTTCTTATTTTAAATTTAAAAGTTTTTCTATTTAGTTGGAGCTTACGTTATTTTAATTATACTTTTTTTTACATTTTCTACATTAATAAGAATCTGCCAAGAAACATTTTTGTGTTTATTGTATAATAAATGTTACAAAGTTAAACTAATTAGTTTTAGCTAAATAAAATTAACCTTATAGAAGTCTTGGCATCTTTAATAATTCACGTTAAAGTTTTTATTATTTTTCATGAATATTTCTTTTAATGGTAAAATTATTTTTAAATAAACTTTTTTAAGTATGAATTACTTTACTGATTCATTTCCAATAATATTTATTGATTCTGTTTTTTATTTATTTATTTATTTTTTATTTTTTGAGAGAGTTTGTCGATAAGAAGTAAAAACAGTTAATGGGATTTATTCGGTTTACTCCCTTAGGGATGAATTTTCTTAATATTATACGAGTATTTTATGTATTTTAATTTACATCTTTTTAACAAATATTGTTCTTTATAATTGAAACTTTATTTAATAATTTTAATATTTTCATTGTAAGCATATTTTTTAATTGATTAATTTTATTAATAAAAAGGAATAGACATTTCCAGTCGAAATATGAATAAAATTATTTAATGTATAAATTTCCATATATTAAACGAATTTACATAGAATACATTGGCTGCCATTTAAATATTTTTATATGTTTTTGGTAGTTTAAAAATTGTTGAAAAATTGTAATGTATGTTAATTTCGTTAATTGAGAACCGTTGTTTTAAGAATGGGTGATGAATAAATATATTAAAATATAAAAATAATGTTTATATATAGGATATTTGTATATGTATATCTGTTTTTAATATTGTTATAGAATTATTAAAAACAAATTAAATCTAAAAATATTAAATTAATTGAAGATAAACGAACGAGAGAATTAATAATTTAGTTTTGTTATTTGCTGAAAATTTAGACGGTTGATTGTTTAAAAAATAATAATTGAAGGCTTCGTTTGTATTTGATTGTTTTGAATATTAATGTTCTGAAAATTTTTAATCCAACAGAATAAACGACTCTATTTTATTTTTTAAATAATCAATCGGTGAACTTGTTTGTTATTCGTTTATTTTAATAATAATAATAATTTTTCCCGATAAATAATTTTTTAAATATTTAATTTACTATGAACGTTATAAATACGTTCAGTTGTTTCTTCTCACCCGAGACAATTAAAGAGTAAAAGAATGATGATTCGCCAGTCAATTTATAATTGTATGGATGAGTCTATGGCTTAATAACATAGTTTTCATTAAGGGGAAAATTCGAGGAAAAATTTTATTACTAATTTATTGTTAACCTATAAATAAAATCTTTTCAAATAAGCTGAAAAAGAAAAACTCCGTTTCAACTAATATTTTAAAAAATGTTAATTTACCCTTACATTGAAATACGAAAACTAAATTTAAAAAATATGACTCCTTAATAAAAATTTTTTTAATCAGTTTCCTCGCCTAATTTAGGAATTTTTCGGCCAATAGTATTCCAGTTTTAACCATTTTTCAGGTAAAAGTTATTTCAGTCAGGAGTTTTTACTTTTAAAAATGAAAAACCTCGTATCTTTGTTTTAATAAATCGAATAAAAATAATTTTGTGTTTTAATATTAAAATTAACCATTATTTCGGTGGGGAAAAAGTGGTATTTTTTTCTGAATTCCGTTATTTATGATCAGCTTCTATATTGAAGCTATAACTCGTATGACAGACTATCACTTGAAGTAGAATCACCAATGATAATTTTCAACGAGTAAAAAAAAAACAATTAATATGAATAGGTACCAGATAAATACTATGAGTAAATACTGGTAACTATAAAATAACATTATATTTGATAATGTCTTTGAATATAGTTAAATATCTTCATCATACCATTAATCAAGTCGGATACGTAAACAGAACAGAAGTAAATAAAACAGTCACTTAAATAGAACAGCAATAAATGAAACATTAACTTTTAAGATAACCATAGATAAATTATAAACGTAAGCATCCATAAATCCGAATAACCGAAAATAAAACAAAAATAATTATAAGAAGTATTATCTCCAATAAACCGAATCATCAAAACGGTCCATCAATCAGATCCAAGCCTCCTAACGTCCTCAGGTATTTATCAAGTAAATGCAAAGCTAGATGATTAACCAATGCTTGTCCAACCTGGACATATATCTCGAAACTAAGTTTTCAACTTCTCCTCGAACGTATGAAATTGCTATGCGATCGTGGATCTCTTTATTCCTCGCAAACTACGGCGTTTGATTTATGTTCCGTTGCATTTTATTCTGAAAACGCTGATTGATCACTGCTGTTACTGGTTTTGCCCTGGAGTTCAATTCCGTAAGTCCATACAATCTTCAAGAAAGTCTTGTAAAGCAAAATCTTATTGGATAAAGAAAGTTGAGATCCCTTAGCCAACATCCAGTAATGTCAAGCAACTTCCTTTCTCCCTCTCATTTCGATCTCTCCAAGTTAACGGTGATCAAGGATAAAAGCCCTGGTACGTTACCTTACTGGCGTAAGACATTCTGACACCGTCAAAATGAACTTCGGGGGCAATCTTTTCTTCTCATCGTGAACATTATGCGGCAGATTTGTTGGATTTATCTTTATTCTTCATTTACGTAGCAAAACGCTGATGATATCCAGTGCAGATAGTAATTTTTCCGAGACTATATTAGGGCTATCGTCAAACGTCAAGATGGCTTTCTCATTTGCATATGATACAACTGTAACTCTGTCTGGATTAGGTAGATCGGTAGTGTAGACCAGGATTAGAACCGGTCCCAGTACTGAGCCCTGAGGAACATCTGAGTTTTTGCCGAAAAACTTAGACATCTCTTGATTGTGTTAACTTGTGAGAAACGATAATCAAGAGGAGTAACTAAAAAGGTTGTGGCATTGTAGGTATGTAAAAGTACCACTGTTTTAATCACGTAATCAAATAATATACTACATAACTGATATTGTGGATTGTTGCTCATAAAACAGTATACAGGGTAAATGTTTTATTGCAAAACATTCCTAAATATTTCCCTTTCTCTATTTTAATATTTTAAATAAATAAATAAAATAAATATTTATTAAAATATTTATTTACAGACATAAATTTATCCTTAATTTTTTTTTTCAATATTACATATGTCTTTTTACTTAGATTATTAAAATAATATTTTCATTATTAATTTAAAAATAATGAATCCTGGCTAAAATTTTTGTTGTCAAATGGACAATAAATTGAAATCTGTTATTTGATAAACACCAGACAACTGAAAAAGATAAAGGTATTTAGTTATTTAATATGATATATTTAAATTTTCTTTTTTTAATTAAAAAAAAAACGCATTTAAAATCCTTTTAAATGTCATCATCCGCACAATGTTTTTCCGGCTTTATATTGATTTAATCTCATTATTTTCAATAAAGTTTATTAAATATGTTACCAAAATAATTTCTGTATGATCATTATTCAAAAAGTAGAAGAATTTTACATGTTTTTAAATACAAATGATACATTAACGTGATTTCTTTTTAAGTTTTCTAAACAAATACAAATAAACGGTTATTTTAATAAGTCGAAAACAAAATTACATTTACAAACTGTTTTAAACACATTATGTAGATAGAAAAAAACTTATCTCCTGAAAGATAAAGGCAGGATGAATCTTAAAACAATGATATCGCCCATGAACATAATTTAAGGCAGAGGATAATCGTTTAATATTCTATGATTAAAAACTTTCCCAAAAGGATTTTTAATAAATTTTCAATCAACCTCCGTGGCTGAGTAAGTAGCATTTCGGCATTTCTTGCGGAGGTCTAAGGTTCGAATTCCGGTCACGCATGGCATCTTTTCATACGCTATCAATTTCCATCAGGCTAAAAAATGTTATTGATCTTTTTTATTTATCAACGATTACATTTTTCTTTATCTCTAATGATAAAATAAATTCTTCCAATTATGTAATTCCTATTTGTTACTTACTTTTTTAAACTCTTAATTCTAAAAAAATAATTATGTTGTAAACCAGTTTCCAGACTGGGTTTTACCCAATTTATCCAGTCTTTAATATAAATTTATCTTAATTTTCTTTTGCTTTATTTAACCTTAATTGAAATTATTATATTTACAAATAAATTTATGAATGCCTGCTCATTCGAGAGGTGAGCCTTTTATCTTTGTTTCCAAGGAAGGAGATTAATCCTTAGACGTAGCTACGGTAAAATTAGAATTGTGATTTTTATTTATAAAATTTTAACTATATTACTATTCGCAAGTTAATATTCCTTCATTTCTTTCTCCTATCGTTCCTTCTTCACTGTACTGAAGTAAGTTGCTTTTCTGTATTTTTCCCCCTACACCTTTGGGCCGGACCTACAAGCAAGTATAACTCAGCGCAGGGGAGTGTCCTTGAAACTTTAACGGGCCTCCCCACCTGCCGGCAGGTGGGTAGTTAAAGTTTCAAGAGAACTTTACTGTTTTTCTGTACTTGTTAAATATTTTCATAACATAATCACTGAACTCATTTGTTGTACCGTTAATAAAAATTATTACTAGTTTCATAAAAGCCTTAAAATAAATTTTGAGTGTAATCTTGTTTTCCAATTTATTTAAAGGAAAATTAAATTGTGTAAATTAAGTAATAATATTCTTTCTTTTTTTTTTTGTTAATAACGAATAGCAACATATTTAAGGTGTATTGCACCTTGATTATATATTTATATATATATATATATATATATATATATAT
>JAAAKQ030495541.1:10734-20938 GCA_010016005.3 Zanna intricata | reverse complement strand
CCAGGTTTCACTTCCGTATAAAGCTACGCTCCAAACATATACTTTCAGAAATGTTTTCTTGATGTTTAAATTAATTTATATAATAATTAATTAATATAATTTTTTTCAGGAACCGATTGCAATTCTGATATTGAAATAACACCTTTTGGTAATCTTTTTTGTAAGAAATTAAATTTTGCTTTAATTTTGTAACCTCTTCTACTACTTCCTTACTTGTAATGGTAATATGTTTTTTATTTTCAGAATAAAATTATAATCTTATTGTAAGTAGAGCAGTTTAATTTTTTGTTAATCCAATGAATTTGGAAAAGACTGGGATAATAGCTACTTTATATTTATTTCTGTTGAAAGTGAAGACAAGAAAATATGTGAGGTTATAATCAGAATTAATTTATTCTGTTATTTTATTTATTAATTTATTCTGGGAAATGCTCCCATCTATTCAGAATGTGAGCTATTTATGTTTTTCTTTATTCACATATGATTGAATGTATTATTGTCTTCCATATTCAGGGTCACAATTGTGGAAATCTTCATGAATTTTTGTGTTTATTTTTACATGTCATTTGATAATCCATCAGAAGTTATATATTTCTTATAGCTTAGTACTGTCTACCAATTGTGTATTACAGCATAAAAAATAATCAGAATAACATTATGATTGTTTTGAATTCACAGAGTTGTGGTAAAACAGATAGAAGTATTATTGTCTGTGACTATTTATGAAGCCACTTAGAATATAAGTAATAAACATTTTATCAGTTCATTGAAGTAGTCATGGATGCACAAGAACTAAGAATAAGAAATATGTTATCACACTAATATCAAGGTTATAATAATACAGGCTAAATAATTCTATATATCAAAGGAAAAGGCCCTACGCAAAATTCAGGTGGAGGCCAAGAAATAAAAACTAAATTTATTTATAGCAGTTGCTATCTATAATATACCTGTACAATATTACTTTTAAAAAAAAATTATTTTTTTAAACGATGATTTTAATTTATTTTTCTAATGTATATTTTAATGCTTAAAATGTTGATATAATCTGTGTCATCTTTATTTTCCATTTAAGTATATCATTTTTCATCTCTAATTATTGCTTCCTTGCTTCTGACATCACAGATTGGCTCCAGATGTAGTCATCATCAATATTATCGTGATCATGAAGTGATGGGTCTAGGCATTTGCTCTTTAATGCTATCAATTAAATATCACAATCATTCACTTTCTCATAAATACATACATCTATACTTAACCACTGTCTATTGTTTTCGCATCCTATATTTTTTAGCTGTTGTAACACTTCAAGAATGATAATTTCATTGCTTTCAGAACTCACTTTTTCTTCAGTTCCAGCCAGTAGATATATATATATATAGCATCTTTTGATTGATATTGATTTCCAGAATTATGCATTTTACTTTGTTGTGTGACCACAAAGTTTGCCATCAAATTTTTTTCTATACAGTTGTTTCAATTCCACTCAGATCCATTGGTTGAATCAGGATTGTGACATTCGATAGAAGGTAAGTTGTCGCCTTCTTCTGCTGTGTAAGTGTTTCTACAGGTGACATGGGGTGTTGTCTAAAATGAGCAGCACTGCTTTTTCAGGTAGACCTTAAATAATCAAAAATATTTTTCCATGTGGAGCAAACCTACTCATTAACCACAATTCAATAACATCTAGTTATTTATACAAATGGAAAGTTATAATAGTCTACAGGATTTTTTTCTGGTTTTTAATCTTCTAAATTTTATCTTTTTCATTTGCACAACACAAAATTGTAACTGTCCATGTAGTTCTTTTGCAAGATGTCAGTGTTAAAGCAGGCATTGCTCTCCAGTAAAGCCCTGTTTTATCGGCATTATATATTCTAAATCTTTTCCTTTAATAATCTTTGATAATTCACCACAGAATAAAGTTGCTCCCAATTCTGTGAACTAAGCTTTCTCTAATTCTCTTAGGCAGCCTTCGTGGTGTGGGTAGTAGCATCTTGGCCTTTCATCTGGAAGTCCTGGGTTCAGATCCCAGTTAGGCATGGCATTTTACACATGCTACATATCCTCATCCTCTGAAGATATACCTAATGGTGGTTTCAGAGGTTAAAAAAATGTATCTGTACCGTGGCAATTTTTAAACCATTTTAACCAACCAGACAAAAAATAAATGGGCTTGTTACGGTGTTCCTTCAGCCCTTTCTTTGAAAAACCACATCACCATTACACTTTCTATGAGGAGGTTCAGCAAATCTTTCAAAACTTTTAAGTTTCATTTGCTGAAATGTTGTATTTATATTGAATGATAAACACTTTTTCTTTATATAAACGGATCATGACATTTGATAATAGACTTAGTTGAATGAGTACTGATGGGCATGTATCTTAATTCAAATATAACATGAGACAGATTTCTATATATGTAATGCATTTTACTCTTCTCTTTTTTTTTTGGAGTTGTGAAGGAATGAATTTACACACTCCCCATGGGGTTGTATCGGGCTCCAAACTAGGGACGCTAACCGCCCCCACCTAGTCAAACCCAGCAAACTAGTAAAAAAGCCTGACTGAGCAACTAAGCAGACTCCACAGCCTGCCCGCTACCGACTAAACCTCCCTCACCACACTTCTCTGCCCCAAGACTGTACCCACAATTAAGCATAATGCAGTCCCGGGGGAATATGATCGAACTTTGGAACTTGCCTCCATCTATTGATGGCAACCTATTAATGCCTCACAATTCATTCGGTTATGAAATACCACAGTCTCAATTAATTCCTTTACTCGCATATGTTTTTTTAACTGCAGCAACAACATATCTGAAAAATTATATATTTCCTGAATATAGATTTACTTATGAAAACTGTTCTTCAAAGCTCCAAATTCAACTGTTTTTAGATGGAATGTGGATATTTTAATTTATTAGCATTCTCTTGTACAAGTCCTATGTATGCTGACAGTGTAATTTTAAGTATTATTTTGGAGTACCATGACTTTAATTTTTTAAGATACACTCGGAGATATGTAAAATCCATTTAATAATATAACTTATTGGAGTAGTGATTCTATTTGATATGCAATTTATGTGAATGTATATATAAGTAGCAGTCTCTTCAATGACAGAAATGTGCGATTGAGTACATGATTTAAATTTAGTACAAGAATTGAAGGGATTAGCCATTATTTATCTCTTGTCAATTTTTATTTACATCTATATTATTTCATAATTGTATGCCTATGGTATTCTTTGTTGTCTGAAAACTCATTCAAATAGATATAAGAAGCCATCTGATGTGAAGGATGATGGTAAAAAAAATTATAAATCAGGTGAGTAGAAGTTTTGTTGTAGATCCATGTGTGATGGACTGACCTATGAACTCTACATAGACCAAAAAGTACTTGACATTACTGTCGTACACTCTCTATGTCAACATAAACAGAACAGTCTGTGAATTTATTATGCCTGTGCAATATAATAGAAAGAATTTCTGGTTGTAGTACATGATTAATCTACCTGATCAAATTGAATTTCTTATAAACTGGGATGGGAGAAACCATAAATAAACTAAAAAGAGTTTTCTGTTTGACATAGTTCTGTTAAGTTACATATTTTGAATTCAGTTTTAAACAAAAAATCACATTGTGTAATCTATTGGATGATATAGCTTAATGATGTATTCATAAATGTTATACAGATAATGAATATGAAAATAACATTTAAAAAAATAGATGAAATACTTTGGGTAAAAAAATAATTCATACTCCTAGTCTTCAATGATCCTTATCTTACACTCTGTGGTTCTAACAAACAAAAGTTTTTTTATTGTTCCTGACAAAAATACATTTCACATTCTGTTTGTGTTTTGATATTAAAAATTCTCTGCTTCCACCCACTTTGTTTTTTTCATTAAGTCATCATAATATTAAGTAAAATACAGCAAGATTAGAATCAACATTAGGATTTTTTTTTAAATTAAGTTCTTTGTCCAAATATTTGGTTTCTGAAAATAATTATATATTGCTTTTATTAAAAAAAAATAAAGAAATTAATAATTTGCTGAAAAAAATTAATTCCATTTTTCACATCACCGTTACTTGTAATTTGGAAGTTTTCCAAAATTTCCACATACAAACATCTTAATCCAAAAGGCATTCATAATAATTTTCTATTACTGTAATAATTAATTCATTTTAATTTTGGCTTCTAGTCATAAATAAAAAACATCATAATAATTTGGAATTACAGACAATCACTTTCCTGTTATAGAATTCCAAAATTGTTCTTTTATAAGCCTCTGTAAATGTTAAAAATTAAATACTGATTACAGGTCACTGCTATAAATCTTGGATTTATCCATGATAATACATATTTGTATTATTATAAGGTTGCAAACATTTTTCAAAAGCAAAATTTTGCTACTTTGCATTTCCAGATGTTGCATTCATCTATTCTACATTACATATTAAAATTCAACTCTACGCCTTAACATTTCAGGAGTCATTTAATTTTACAAGATGTGGTTTTTAAAATTACAGAACAATCATTGCACGTATAAAGTGAAGTTTAAAGGCATGATTAAACAAAGATACAAAACAAAATTGCTATATGTTTGTCTGTGATTATTAACAATAAAAATTATTTAAAATTTTGAAACAATAGGCAACTTTAAAATGTTGTTAACTTCAAAATATTTTCAGTTGCCTCTTGACTGCCATTTTAATAAAAACATTTTATTTATAAATTTGGTTCAGTTTTTTGTTTAAAAGTTTAGTTTTAATTAATTGTTATGGAAAAAATGTTTTGATAGAAACATGTTTGACATTCTTCCTAAACTTTAATTTTGATAAAAATTATTTTACTTTTTTTTTTTTTTTTAAGTTTCATTTAATATATTAATAACATTTCCTGAAAATATAATAATTTATATCATAGATTAAGAAAACTTTACATATGTGGTTTTAAGTAGAACTAAAACACATGCTTATGCTCAATATTATTCAAATAAAATAATTTTTTAATTTACTGCGTAATGCTATTTCAGGTGACAAAAGTGATTTCTTTAATAGATTGGTAATAGGTGTACTTACCAAAAAAGTATGTTTCTTCTTAATCCTTTCAACTTACCCTTCAATTGTAAAATAAAAATGTAGTAAACACTGGCCTAGCAATAAAATAAAATATTTGTATTTATTTGGGTAATTTATGCACTATTTTAAAAATGAGACGTTAAGGTATATATGACTTCCAAATTTTACATATCGCATCTAAGTGTCTTAAGATTGAGCAATGTGAAATGAATAAACATGATAGATGTAACAAATTCTACACATTAGATGAATAAATACTTAAATTATATAATGGATTCCTTTCCCAAGTTATAATAACCTTAAAAAAGTCTGATAAATTATAATAAAAGTAAATTCACTTTTGCATAATCGTAAAAGATTATGTTTCATGCAATTATGGTGTAGATTTGTTATTACTTAAATATTATGTTTAGTGCCAGATCTGCTTTGATTATAATTTTTATATAAAATAGGATACAACCTCATAAACTCGCAAATTCTGCTTATTTTCTATAGTAAATTGTGTCTGCAAAGCTTAGAAAAAGCTTTGTTAAAGGAAACAAAGTAGTTATAATGTGAAAGTAACAAATATTGTAGAGAAGGGTCATATATTTTACAACGCTGATTATTCCTGCTAGCATGCACACATTCATGTTGTACACAACAGCAACATTTGAGGTTCTAAAATGTAACACATTATGTCTTTATTGTATGGATTATGGAATCAAACAGGAAAAAGTAAAGGGGATGTTCAATGTGAGTAAAAGCAAAAATAAGTTAAATTTGGCAACAGTGATCACAAGAACATTGTGATGTAGAACAATGCTGTACATTAAGATGATGTTATAATTAAATTAACTTCCTTTAATTGTTATGTTAGAACAGTAGACTGTTGTTAATAGACTGACCACTCTCTTTAAGATTTTAGTAAATTATTCAACATTCCAGTTTGTGTTTTCATGAAAAATACAGTTGTTTATTTTTGTAGTAATATAATAGAATTTTATTTTAAAATTTTAGATAGTAGAGAAGACCAAACCAATTAAGACCTTTGATGCAATTCTAATTGAATAGTTATTTATGAAGATTTAAGAACAGATAATTGTGCAGTTGCCAGAAGATTATATTAAGCAATATCAAGAGCTGAGATGTCATTTAACAAGAAATTTATCTACAATACCTAAAAATGTAGAGGAATTCATAAATAAGTTATCAGAGGTTTCCTCTTACTTTCAGTACTACAAGAAGGCAAGATTTTGAAGCCAAAATCATTTTAACTTTGTTCGTTAGGCAATTCATACATTAAAAAAATATAAGGAGACTACACCCATAAACGTTATTAAATTTTTTTAATTCTAAATGTTGATGAATATCTGGTTTTCTTTTTTATGCTAATAAAACTGTGAAAAACTAAGGTAAATCCAGATTAACAAAAATGAATCCACCACCACAATTTTAATATACATTTGTACAGATTGTTGTAAGCCCCTTACATTGTTATAATAGGCTAAACAATGTTAAAAAAATATATTACCAAATGGGGTGAATAATGATAAAGAATAGTTGGATAAATCTCCATTTATATGTTTAGGGCCTATTTAACCAAAAAAATATTGTAAAGAAAACACAGAAATTGAAAAGAGATTTTATGATAATTCAAGAGTAGGGATCTTTTAGTTGCAGGTTCTTGATGTTGTCAGCTACTGTTAAAAGATTAGATTATTTAAAAGAACATTGTAATGATTGTGTTCTGCTACTCATACATTAATTTACTTCTGTAAGAATAAATCCTGTCAGATTTGTTATAGTTGTGTGGTTTGATAATGATCCTTAGAACAGAATTTTAACTAATTGTATAAAATGGGGTATTACATATTTCAAAAAACTTAAATGGAACAGAAGATGGCAAAACATAAGATAATATATTTGAATGACTCAAAATAGTAGCTTGAACTAAACTGAAGGAAGCAGATGAAAACTATGACTAACTTTTACATTATTTCTCTACAAAAAAATCATGTATTCACCAACAAAACTGGAAAGCAATACAGAACGCCAGTACTACATATAATGTTTTGTAATTATAAAATATTTCAAGTAAAACTTAATAACATTGGTGGCTTTATTTCATTGGATGCCTTTAGTTATATTTTCAATAATATTATATTATAACATTATGTTATAACAGGCAATTTAAACATTTTTATCAATACTTGCTTATTTATGGTAAAAGATTTTATTTCTTAAGTTTAGTTTTATAAAACTGCATTACATTTCAAGTTGTTCTAAATATAATGTAGTACATTATTTGAGCATGTACTGAAGGAATTTCCTAATCGCTTAATCATGGATATAATTATCCTTACCGCTGGTAACAACAATTACAATGAAGGAATTAGTAAATAGCTTCAGAAGGTTATAAAAGAAAAATCAATGTATTTTGAAAGCAGATTCATAAAATTTTGTTAATATTTAAAGCAATAAAAAATACAGTTTAAAAAATTTTAATTTATGAAATAAATAATTTATTTTGATTTGAATATAATAAATAATACAGATTATCTTAATCTGAAGATGGGTTGCACCTACAGACATCTTAGAGTGGTAGTTTTGTAACAAAATATGTAGCAACATATAAGTCTGATTTGAACCAATGCACCTTCCTCCTCTTCTAAATATTTCATTAATTATAATTTTATTTGGCTATAAAAACTCTGGAACCAATGAAAATAAGTACCACTTATGACATATCGTTGAAAAACTGTCAATGAAGGTTTATTAGTGCAGTTAGGAAAAACCCAAAATCCAATTTTTTTTTTATTTTGGGCTGTTTTGAACACTTTTGATTCAATCAATTGCAATCAAAATGGAAGTTGCACAACTAAATGTTAAAACAGTCCCAAATCCAAAATTTCAGCCTCCTACAGCTAATCGTTTTTGAGTTATGTGAGGTAGATACGTACATATAGACGTCACTCGAAACTAGTCAAAATGGATTCAGGGATGATCAAAATGGATATGTCCGTTGAAATCTGAAAATCAAAATTTTTCGCAATTTCAATACTTCCTTTACTTTATACAAGGATGTAAAAAAGAATTTCTAAAATATTTTCTTCTGAAAATATTACATGAATTTGGAAAATGGGTTTTTTAAAATAAATTTAAATTAATTTTTCAAGCCTATCATGATGAACGAAGGAATAGTTTTATAATTTTTCTCACTAAATAAATATAAATATTATAACAGATTAAAATATTAAGATTCAATTAGAGGCATGCAAAATATTGTAAAAAAAAATGTGTCACTTTTTCTCAATCATTCTGTTTTAATTTCTGTTAAAATAAAATATAACTGGGTAAAATTCTTTAGAATGGCGTTAAATACGCTTATACCAATATAATAATAAAAAAAAATCTATCCAGAATAACTAAATGCTATTTTCACTGCCGGTAATCAGGAATTAAGGCAATGTGCTTGCTGACTTCTGGGACATTCTAGTAATGCTGCAATCCTGTCTCAGCATACTGTAAATAAATGTCCTACCACTTAATTTATACAAAGTACTTTACTGCAAACTTAATTGGTTTAACATATTACCAATGGTTTAATATTATTTACTAAATTAGATTTAATATTTTATGATATTTTTTTATTTCTTAATTAATAGTGATCTTTAAATTTACTTTCTATAAAATTTCCAGAAGAAAATTTAATAGAAAAAAAATTTGTGAGGAGTTTTATAGAAAGCAAATGTAAATGTTACTTTTTAAATATATTGAAATATACTAAAGAATTTTTTCTGGACTTTTGGTTTTATTATGATAGAAATTATTTAATCATAGAAACTTACTATTCTACTCCAGAAAGATCTGGAAGTGAACTTCATACACCAAGGAAATGGTTTTTTTAATATGTTTTCCTTATAAGTTTAATTATTTTATTGTGATCCTATTTAAAATAATATGTGCTTTAGTTAAATCTACAGTTTATTTTTTTCTAATAAGAAATATTTTTTAAAATTTTGTTTATAGTAGGAGTTATTTCAAATTTTAAAAACATAAATAAATTTAAAAATATTTTACATTTTAGAATAGGTGTATTATGTAATTTAGTACAAACCTGCACAGTGAATTGTAGACTGTTTTTCATCTGGAAAATTCCAGATTTCTATCTTGGTCAGGCCTAGTATTTTTTACACTACAAAAGAATTTCATTTCTTTCATTTGCTTCAGGCTTATATAGTAAACAATCATACAGAAAAAATTTATAAATAAATAAAATTACAAAATAATTTTTAATAACTAACAAAAACAACTTCTCAGTTCTATCTTTACATACTTGTATGCCAGTAATTATTTCAAAAAGTGTAATGGTAACTAACTGTTAAACTCTAAGCAAATGAATACTATTTCATAAATAATTAAAAATAACATCTTTTTAAAATTAAAAAAAAATGTATATATATATATAACACAAATATTTGCTTTATGCAAATAAACTAAATTTTTCTTAATTATTCTATAAATTAATTAAATATTTTCATAATCTGCTACAAAAAATTAAAAAGAATAATGAAGCAAAATACAATTTGTTTTTAATTGTGTAAATTTTAGATTTATCAAAGAAAACAGGAAGTAACATTCTTTTTTAAATAGAACCATCTTCAAGAGAACTTCCCGGAAAAACTTAAAAAAGTTCATTAATATTTTTTATTATTCTATTTTTATGCCAAAAAGTAATGTATGCAAAATATATGTTTATTTGTGAATTATTTAAAAATTAACACTTCATTGTTGTCACTTTCAGAGTTAAAACTCGGTAGAATATTTAATTCATTAAGAAAATTTACTTTTAAAGAAAAACATCATTCTGAGATTAATATGATGCAATGTAGTAGTTAAGTTTTATACTTAAAACAACTTTAAAAAGCATTATTTTTAAACACACATTAATGTTATCCTTTCAGAAGTTCTATTTGGGCTATTATTTACCTTTCTATTCAAATTATTGCAGGTGGTGTTGCTGATGATTTTTGTCTTCAAATAATTGAAAAACCCATTTAGTTTGTGATTCAATAAAATATATTTGAAATACATTCTGTTTGTTTAACATGTTGTTTTCTCAAATTTTGTGTAT